>MNCI01029550.1:752560-789149 GCA_015680685.1 Gnetum montanum
CTTGTTTTCCTTAATGTTTTGCAATTAATTCACATTTTTGTTCATTTCCATCATGACATCCTTTTTATCGATGCCATAGTTGTCCCTTTTTACCTATCATTCCTATTCCTTTTCTCTCTCCATTCTAACGCTACCGGAGGTTCGCGATTAGTCATGGGGGTACGGGGCCTGATTTTTCGATTTTTATCCTAAGCCCCGGATTTTTTCGTTTTTCTTCCTTACCCCTATGCCTTCGGTAGTCATCATCTATATTTTCCCAGATCCATATCAGCCATACCACACCTTAGCCAGTGAACCTAAACCGAAGCAAGGTATGCTTTACTTAATGATTCAATTACCCTTGCTAATATATGATGGTGTTGTGTGTGCAGATGGCAATCATACAACAACAGAATGGATCTGGAGCAGACACTTGGAATGGAGCAGCGCTGAAGCAGCATGCAAGGAGTGGAATTGATAATGCGCTTACAGATGGACAACGAAAGGCGCAATCTAGGCGTTGGCAGCAACAAGACTCTTCTTCTTTCTTCTCTTCTATTCTCTCTCCTCTTTTCTCTCAGCTGCCAACTGTGGCCTGATGTCATTGTAATAAGGTGTTCACCCATGTTGTCATGAACACCAGTTTTTGTCAAGTCTTGTAATAAAGACCGTTCACATGTCATCCCATTAGTTCCATTTTCCCTAATAATCCCATACCTACCTGATATCATTGTAAGGAACTCGAGGACGAGTTTTCATTCAGTCATGGGGGTATGATGAGACGCGGTTTACACTAGGCCGCGATATCGCGTACGCGATATCGCGGCCGACGCGATATCGCGTCTTCTCCTGCGATATCGCGTACGCGATATCGCGTCCCGCCGCCATATCTATAAATAAGAGGCGGCACTCCCTTCATTTCCCAATCCTGGCTAGTGTAGCGAAGCTCTGGCAGATTGATCACTCCAGAGTTAGAATTTTTCCCCATGTGCCCGCAGTAGGAGTCCTAGAGTGAACGGCTCTTTATTCGAGCAGCTTGTAACCTGAACCCAAGTTGTGTACGGCAATAAAGACGAACTTGTTTGGATAAACCTTGCAGCACGTGGTTTCATTTATTGCTTTATTTCCTGCTTTCCTAGTGCGTTCAAGTACGACTTGATTACGAGCGTCTACGGACGTGTACGGCTAGTCAAGGAATCGGCTGCTTGACGCAATGCATGAGTACGACTCAATTACGAGCATTGGATGCTTGGTAACCCAGTAGCGTATTCCAGGATTCTGCGCTTGGTAACTCCCGGGTCTGATGTGTACGGCTAGTTGAGGAATCGGCTGCTCATTGCTAGGCTAGATCGTGTGATAAGTACGACTTAGTTACGAGCACCCACGGGTGTGTACGGCTGGCTAAGGAATCGGCTGCTTATCACACGTAGGCTAAATAGGTGCCTCAGTACGACCACTTCGAGCACTTGCATTACGTGTGGCGATCCCAGTAACGATTAGCATTTGGTAAGCTACAGTTGCATAGTTCAGGGTGTGTCCGGTAAGTGGGAACGGATGCTGACGCTAGTTAATTTAGACTTAGATCAGTAGTTAGAGTTAGCTTAGTTTCTCAACCCTTTCTCCTGGTAGTTAGAAGATAAGCCGAAAATAACAAAAAAATCATATACCTCAGACTTGCTTAACCATACACCGTAACACATACAAGCAAGCCTGGGAAGACAACGAACGATTAACCCCAAGTGTTTCTTGTGGCGTTAAGGCATTTAGTCTGCGGAGTTCGACTGGATTGTGCGTGTACGCTCGTATTCGTATGGTGGAGTGTAGGGGTACCTCGCCACTCATTAGGTGCTTAGATGTTTTCTTCTTGAGTTTTCCTTACCATTCCAACATTGCTCCATTATCGGGAAGCTGAGCCAATAAAAATAAGTCTTTGCATGGTGTGGTTCTCACACAAAGAAGAAGAATAAGTGAGAATTTAAAGCACACCCCTTAGACAAAATAATCATCTAGGCTATAAGCACTGGTTATGGAACTAAACAAACATGTTCCCTCTAACTAAGGCCCTTTCTCGCTTCCTACTTTTCCCTTTCTTATTTCCTTGGAATGGTGGTGACTCTTTGGCAGAAGCATTCTTGTTACTTCAAGTGGATGGATTGGCCAAGTGTATTAATGCAAAGTCACTGGATGTGGATTGTTTGAGGCTGGATTTGGAATGAGATCTACTTAGTCACATTAACCATAAATACACAAGGGGCGGTACACCACCTTGTTCTAGGGACTCCATTCCATTCTCTTCTCCCCATCATTCTTTCTCCATTTTCCACCTCATTGCCAATTGTATTAGCAGTCTATATTTTGGTTGATGGATTATTTTCTCTTTGGTGAATTCTTGGGGTTAAGTCTTTAACTCTTGCTCCCAAATGACATTTCCAGAGCCTATGAACTCTTTGAATGTGGGTTTGTTAGGGCATAAAGGGCATGAGCCTGCTTTGGGGAGGACCCACTGGCATTCCTATTTGGTGCATCGATTAACTTCTTTCCCTTAAACATTTGTTTTGTTCATTCCCATATTAGACATCCATTTTACTGGTGTTGTCATTGTTTCTTTTTCTCCATCTTTCTTATTTCTTATCTTTTTTCATTCTATCACTACCAGAGGATCGCTTTTAGTTATGGGGGCCTTGGTCCAATTTTTTCAATTTTTCCTAACCCCTCCACCTTAGGTAGTCACCAATGTTATATCTCTAGAATCTGTATTGGCCATATCACAACTCAGCCAATGGACCTTACACCGAGGCAAGGTATCAACTATATTATGATTTACTTATCCTTGCTCATATGTGACTGTGTTGTGTGTATAGATGGTAATCATATAGCAATGGACTAGACCTGGAGGAAACACTCAGGATGGACTGGTGCTAGAACGGTTGTGTAAGGAACAAGATTGATGGTGCGGTCATGGATGGACAACGGAAGGCGCAATCTTGGCGTCTACAGCAACATGTCTTTTCCTTTTCTTTCTCTCTCTCTCTTCTCTCTCAGCTACCAAATAAGGCTGGATGTTAATTTTATATAGTGTTCACTCTTGTGGTCATGAGCACTAATGTTGCCATGTATTGTAATGTTGATCCATTTACACGTCATCCCATTCACCATTAGTTGTCATTCAAGTCAATAATCCCATACCTTCCCAATATTTTGTAAGGAACTCAAGGACAAGTTTTCATTCAGTCATGGGGGTATGATGAGCCGCGATATCGCGTATGCAATATTGCATCCACCATGTGATATTGCATACGCTATATCATGTCCTACCTCATCTTCTATCAATAAGAGGCGGCGCCCTTGGTTCCAAGGCAGTTAGACTTAGACCCTTAGCCAGATTCTTGCAGTTTAGTCATTCCAGAGTTAGAATTATTTCTGTGTGCCCACAGTAGGAGTCATAGAGTGAACAGATCTTTATTCGAACAATTTGTACTTGAGCACAATTTTGTGTATGGCAATAAATAAGAACTTTATGATAAACCTTGCAGCATACAGATTAAGCTAATTAGTAATTAATTATTGTTTAATGCTTTCCTAGTTAATTAATATCTCTCTCAACCTTCAACCCCCTTAGTTAAATACACTCAGTATGACCGCTTCAAGCATGCGTGTAGCACTTGGTAACCCAGTAACCATTAGCATTTGGTAATCCCAGTAGCGTTGCACTGGTTCAGGATGTGTACGGCAAGTGGGAATGGATATTGGTGTTAGGAACATTTAGAAACTAGTTAATGAATAGTTAATGTAAGTTAGCCACTTAGTTCTCTCTCCCTCTCCTTTATTAGTAGAAGACATAAAAAAATATATAAGCTATAAAAATCATATACCTCAAGCTTACTTAACCATACAACTATGACAATACAAGTAAGTTTGGGAAGACAACAATTGATTAACCTTGAGTGTTCCATTAAGGCGTGTAAGCACTTCTTGGAGTTCGACCGGATCGTGCGTGCAATGCTTGTATTCGTATGGTTGAGTGTAGGGGTACCTCATCACTCATCACCCAAGATTTATAGAAATTTATAACTTAATGCTACCTAGTAGAATCAAACTAGTGACATGGGATTACTAGGCCAAGACCCATACCACTAAGCTAACACCTTACTATTACCCACCAGAATTGAACTCATGACTTGAAGCTTTCAAATCAAGAGTCTTACCACTACGCTAACATCTCATTGAACTATATTATAATTCTTTCAAGAATCCAACAACAATCACCCTTACCTCTCCTCCATCCCCCACCTCTCCCCCACCCCCACCCCTACATCAATCTTAGACTTTGGTGGTCTAATCACTAGGTCAGTTGCCTAGCTAGAACTATAGGTCCATTAATATTTAATTTAAATTTAGCCTCTTTTAAAATTTAAATAAAAGAATAGTTTTCTACTTCATATGGAATACAAAGTAGAGGAATGTTTGCTTACATCCCATCCCCACCACTAGGAGTAGAGGGGTGTTAACTTGCATCCCCACCCCATACCATCTTACTCACTATGGTGTGGGATGGGGGAGAAGATGGGTGTCCATTTGCAAGGAACTCGATGTCTTAGATGCTTAACCTAGAAGATGCAGAGGTAGTCAATAACGCAATATCAAGGCAAAGATCTAGAAAGTATCAAAGAAAAATTTCTTCTATCACTTGAGAAAATAATATTTCTAATCTTATAAGGAAGATGCTAAAGATTATTCTTGTCACTTCTTGAAATTAGGATCTAATGGTTTGGACTTTCACTTGACTAAGGGAAAGTCCAATACTATTAAGAAATGGGTAAAGGTCACTTAGAAGAAATGTTTACCTTAAACTTCTTTGCTTAACTATCTTAACTTACTTGGAATCACATGTAGTTGATATTTCTTATTAGTTCTTCTTTTGTTTGATATCACAAAAATTAGATTAATTGGTGTTTATGGGTGTTGATGTATTAATGAGGCATTCTCATATGTTATGATTTACCCTAGATTATAGCTCATTCCATGGTCATGATTCATCCTTAATATGACTCAACCTAGATTGTAACTTGTAGTTCATCTTAGATTACGATTTGCCCTTGATTTTGATTCATCCTAGGTCATGATTTGCTCCAATACCAATTGTGACATCCTATTCCCATATGTAATGGAAAATATCAAATATACAGTATATCAAATATTGTGCATATTTAAAATAATAGGAAAAATGTATAAGACAATGAAATGGAATTTTATTAATAAAGAAAATAAAATTGAATGAGTATATTTGGATCATGCTTTTAATATTTCTCAAAGTTATCTTTCTTTGGCATCTATCACTTAGAGGCAATCCAATAGTTCCACTATGATTAGGCCTAAACCCAGCTAGAAGATATGACTTATTTTAGCTTCTCAACTTTTGTTACTTGTCATTCCTAGCATCAAAACTCCATTGTAGCATGACCTCTAAGTTATCAGCAAAAATATCGTAGGTCAAACCCCTGAAGGTTCCCTCAAGAGACTTGTTTGTAATAACAATGTACCCTTTCATTAAGGGTCTTTTAATAGTAATTACAACTCTTGGTTATGGAATAACATCATTTGGGAATATATATATATATATATATATATATATATATATATATNAACAAGCTTTAGGCTAGTAAATAATGTATAACCTAAATCATAAACTTTATCAACTAAGCCTTTAGCACATCATCTGCATCCAAGAGAATGATTCCTACACCTACATCATCTAATCATTATCCTAGCCTTGTCCCAACAAAATGGGGCCAATGACATGAGTTATTTTTCACCATCTATCTTTACAAAGTGCTAGATCTTTGTTTATTTGTAGTTTCTTCAAATTATCTTTAATTTTTTTTCCATGCCTTGTTTGATCTTCCTTTCAGTAGCTTTCCTAGAACAGTGATGTAGCATTCTTTGCTTATAGGCTCATTATTTGGTTTCTTTGCACATGTCCAAATCATCTAAGCCCCTATTCTTGTAGCTTATTTAAAATAGAAGCCACTCCAAGTCTTCCTTTGATGTTTGTATTATGTAGTTTATCTCTTCTATTAATATTTAACACTTATATTATCTACATAGAATATATATAGAAAAAAGTTAATGCATCTTCTAGTAAAAGAAAGCAAATTTTTAGAGTCTCCTAAATCAAGTCAAGTAGTGGATCCACAAATGTTAGTACATCATAATCATTGATATAATACTATCATATTTATTAAAATAAATATAAACTAATCTAGTTGAATACTAGAACCACTATAGGACTGGTACTATCCAAACTAGAAAAGAAAATTAATATTAGGAAAAACCAATCTAGCACCAACCTTGTAATAATCCTAATACCCACCATCCTAAATCGTTTACCATAATTATTGATTATCTTCATGGCACTTGTCTCATCTAGATTGAGCCACCAATAGAGTAGAGCCATTAGTGAAAACTTAATTGTTGACATCCTAATCTATTGAGACTCTACCTACTAACACTTCTTGGAGCCACCAATAGGATGAATTTAATGTGAGATGCTTCATTGTTGATATTTTAGCTATTGGTACAAGCTCTAATGTAAGCACCAATCTCTAATCTTTCATTAGCAACCTACAAACATTGTGGTTATACACATCATAAATATTAGTAAACTAGATAATTCAAATAATACTATGGTTAAAATCAAGAATAATCCAACCCAAAGTAATACCATACAGACTACTATTGTGAATAGGATACCATCAAATAGTTAATTAGCTAAATGCACTTACTATTAAACATACTATTGCTATTGTCATAACCATGAAACATTGTATAACATATATTACGATTCCTTTCTAAATGTTACAATTCATCTTCTTACATCGTGACAAACATTGCAACACATGCATAATAATTAGAAATTAGGGTGAAAACTGATGATAAGGGTCTCCAGATCTAATGTGTGCTACATGCTACTAAAGATGTTGAAATGATTGTCTCATACTAATTAATGCCCATATTTTTTTGTAAATGAATGATTTAATAGCCTAATGTCCTCAAATCATTATACATACTACAGACAATGCTAGAAAACCTCAAAAATTCTTGAAAGAAATGTCAAATTGGTGATATAAAAATCAATAAGAATAAGCATAGTAGTGGATACAATAAAAAATCTAAAATATTTAGAAAGAAATATAGAATTCATATTTCCTCTATCTTCACATTACTCTGTAGCTTGTAACAAAAGCAAAGGCTTTAAGTCACAAGGGCTTGAAGGGTTAAAATTACCATGGATTCTTCAAAAATTAGTAATACAGGAAGATAGATGGATGTTTGATGGAAATTGATGTGAGAGAGAAGGTTACAGGATCACCGAATTTATAGGGTTAGAATAAAAAATTAATGGTCAAGATTAGAAGATAACTAAAGTGTTCATATCATATTTTGGTAGATCTATGATTTAATTTGGCATCATCAAAATTATACTTAGTAATTCTATAAAAAGAAAAATTTTAACTTAATTTGTTTAATAGGGCATGTGATATTTAAATGCTTACAACTTTAAGTCATAAAAACTTAAACTTAAAATATTAAAAACTTATAGCTCATAATCCATGAATAGTTTAGAATCCATAATTAGAGTTTAATATTCAACTTAGATGCATCCATATATCAAATATTTGAATATAAATCTTTTAAGATATCAAAGTACAAAATGCCCCATAGAAGTTTCAATAACTTTTATTGAAAATTACATCAAGAGAGATAAAACATCAACATACATATTCTTCAACATCATAATCACATCCAGAATCCAACCTTTCCTACTAGTGCTATTTGCATGGAGCACATGCAAGAAGGATTAGAATACATCAACTAGATGAAAATAACCTTGATGCCACCCAAAAAAAGTTAAAAGATGGGAATCGTACCTCAAAAATACTATTATCTTAATTCCATAGTTTAACTTTAATATCTAAATATAACAAATATCATAACTTACCTTAACATGATATCAAATAAAAATGTAAGGAATGTAAGGTAATCATAAAATTAGTACTAGACAAAAGATACCATTAGCATCTATTGAGCTTAACTCTTATTCCCCTAGGTTATCCTTAAGAACCATTGGACTTAATTTTTCATTCTCTCTTAATTTAGGTGCCTATGCTAAGTACAAATCCTATGGCTTCTTTATTCCATAACATTCAAAATTATAAATCAACAATTCCCAAAATCATTCAATCTAATAAAATTAATAACTACCCTATGAAAAGATTTCTCATCATAAAATATAACTCAATAAATGATCATCTTGCTAAACGAATGTAAGATAAATAAAAAATGATAGACAACAATACTAAAAATAATTCTATTCACATGACCACAAAAGCTATAAGGCTTATCAAACCCAAATTCTTATCGAAATTATCATTAAATGGAAGATGATTATAACCTCAATGATGTATAGTTAGGTATTCCAACACTTAACCATACAAGTCACAAGTGTTCACGCATGACTAAATCATAATCTGTGAATGGAAAATGTAAGTGTACTAGTGAGTTGATGGTACGTTTATGATCATTGTCTTCCTACTTAGAGTTAGTGAGGTGTAGATCATATAGTTTAACTCTTAGTGAGGTATATGATAAACTAATGTTGATTGGCTCTTAATAAGGTTAATTGTAAACATGATGGAAATGATTATATATTCAAAGACTAACTATAATGGAAATGTAAATCTATTTTATCCTATGGTAATAAGCATCCATTCCTTGTTTTTTGTACATGTCCTATGCTGATGTAACTATTATTGGGATTACCAAGTAACTTTACAACTGAGCGAATCAAGCAAAGTCACTAGTTGGTTACCAAACAATTATACTTCATGCTTAAAACTAGTTGTACTTATTACACCTTACTAATACACATTAAAATTGTAAATGAATTAGGAAATGTAAATGACTTAATGAAAGTAAATATTATGGAAATTAAATCTATGCTAAGTAATAGGCTATAATGATGAACAAAAATCTCAATCTTTATTGTCAATCATAAAATGTGTCCAAGAATAATACACTCGAATAAAGATTCTATACAACTATAATTCACCATGCTACAAGCATTCACTCGAACTCTAACTTCAAGAAAATAAACTACAAGAATTTCACTTCAAGAAAATAAACTACAAGAATTTTACTAAGTATTGGACTAAAATTTATTTTCAACATGATGGTGGATTGGTATTTATAGGCATGACCATGGCCCACTACATCATATCTATGATGACATATGCAGAGCTACAACATCATAACTATGATATCATAGAGTCACATATAAATTATTTCATCATACCCCACAATTGATTGAAAGTTGTCCTTGAGTTTAAACAAAAAGAGGATAGAGTTCCTTACAGAGAGTTTGACATTATGACACATATTTACATGCTTGACTTTCCTATAAATGTCACATCGTTGTTTGAGTGATGTTACAAAATAATCATGTAATGCATGATTGGCACATATGACAAAAATAAGACAAAGCAAAACAAAGCCAAATTTGATGTAGTTGTCTTCATGTTCAAGGTAGTCATGGCTTCTCAATTGGGATTTTCCCTTTACTATTTGGTTTCTGGAATTGATATTGGTTTAACAATGCTTTGAGCTTATCTTCCTTTGATCTAGGATCATGTATCGTTCATGCAAATTCAACAATGTTGGATGGAGTTAGTATTGTCCAAGGACATGGTATTTGTGAAAACATCTTATTAGCCTTGATGTACCATGTTGCAATCTATGTTATTTCTTCTTCAAAAGCTCTAGCCATTTTCTTCAACTCCTAATAATATGTCATTCTTTTGGCCAAATTTGTTGCTACATCATTTTGATCCTAGTAGCTAGCCTTGACTTCTTGTAGTTCAAAGTTTACTATGTGAAACTTCTATTGTGCATCTTTTCTATCTACAAACTTCTTTTCGTACATTGCGTACACTGTAGCCATTTTCTGCTTCAGTTCTATTCTCAGTCTTCCTACTGTTAGCATGGCCAAGTTAGCATATTTGAGATTTGCTAATCCCATATATTCTATTAAGTCCTCAATCTGTAGGTATTTATTCTTTATCTTGGCTTGATGAACATGGATAAGACTATCCAAGATGGATTGCTAATTGGGTGTTTGGTTTGTGATGAAACTAATTTTGGCTTTGGCCATCTGGATTTCCTTCTCAGTGATCTACTTGTACATGCTCACTTTGTCTCTAAAGTTTATTTTTTAGCCTTTCATGCTTTTTAGTCTTGTTTTACCATGTGGTGATTTCTTTATTGATTTTTATCATACTGCATGTACTTCTTTGATTGATAATGTTCTATTCTCATGGGCCAGTTATCTTTTATCAAGGTTAACAGTAGCAAATTACTCTCTAAATTAATGGATGCTTTCTTTTAGTACATTTTTCTACTTTTTGATGTCTGTTTTCCTGATGTTCTCTACAGTAATTCTTTTGTTCTTTTCTTCTAACGCAGTAATATACTTGACATGTGCATCTTTTTGAGTATCTACTATTGAAGCATTCCACATTGCCTTTTCTTTTTCTATTTGCATTTGTTTGTGTTTAGTCATTAATTAACTGATATGTTCATCTTTAAATTGTTCAAGATGGTTAGGTGTAATGTGTTGTGCAAGGTCTTATTTTTTAGTTCTTAGTGCAACTAATTCCTCTTGTAACCTCTACACTTCACTCTCTACATGTTGCATCCTAATTTGTGCCATGACTAGTTTACCTTTTATTGAGATTAATTTAGACTGAAATGTAGTGATATCATTGGGTGTATCAAAAAGGTTTTGCATGGCTTGTCCTGTCTGCAACAGTTACTCTAATACATCTTGATGCTCTTCAAGGTCATTAATGTCCCAACTATGGTTTCTACATATTTAGTTCTAGTAATATCAGTCGGTGGCACAACAGGAACATTGAAGGATTCCTTGATGTGATCTATTATAACCTCCACTACTTGTGTTGCATTACGACAATTGTGGCTTCATCTCCAATCTTCAACATTACTTGGAAGGATGCAATGTTCCCTGAGATCTATTATGCCTAGTTATTATCCTCTTCTACCTATAAAGAGACTTGTCCACTTATAGATCTTATTGATATGACAAGTCTACTGGGATTATCCTTAACTCTATACATGTTTGAGACCTCCCTATGTTCCAATTTTTTGTTTCTATGATCTTTTATATATGGCTCATTAAGGGTCTGCAGTCTGGTTGTGTTGATGGAGCACTTTATGTTGCTTGTTTTTCACTTAGAGTTGATCCACTAGGTTCTACTTGTTATGTTTCTATGAATGGAATATTTGCCATTGGTGTGGATCCTACTGTAGCCTTAGTGCTTGGTGATTTCTTAGCTTGATCCTTCTTAGGTGGCATTGGCTTAGAGATTTCAACATATGATGCATTTTGGGCCTTGAAAAGAACATCATTAGTATAGTCCAAAATTCTAGTATTTCGACACAATTTTCTAATAAGACAAGGAAATGATAGAGTGGGTTTCCCTCTCTTCTTCTTCTCAAATCTTTTTTGTATCTCTAGGAATAGTAGATGGATGATGTTGGCTTGGAATTTTTCCATTAGAATATCACTTCCTTTGGAAGCATAGGTGGAAATTTGATTAAGTTTCTTCATTGGGAATATGTGGTATGTCCCAATCTTGAAATAAATCTTCTTAGTAGTGGACAATTTGCTATACTCTTTTTCAATGATTCCATATACCTTATGTAGCCATATATTCCTTGCATCTATGTTAGACCTTATAGATAGCTGAGCTATGTTGGCCCCAACATTTGGTATATTTCATGCCTTTGCAATTGCTTCTATAGAGTATGGCATTGTGACTCCCTCAACTTTCACAGTGGCATCATCCTGTTTGTTTTTCCAAAATTGATAGAGTTATTCCAAGTACTATTCATCATTGCTTGAGATGGTGGACCATAAGGGAGATGCTTGAAGTTGCTCATGGACCTCTGCAAGAGCAAACTCCATGAAGGATCCAAAATTTAGTTCCACTATGATAGTTGACATAATGAAATTTTTTTGAATTGCTTGTAGACATTCATTAAAGAGTGTAAGATATTGTCCTTATTCTAGAGCAGGTAGCGCATTAAGTTTTTCCTACATAGATTACCTTGTTGAATGTGTAGGCTAATGAATGCTATAGAAATGTACCTCTTTCTTTGTATTAGGAGTTTGTTCTTCACATTGTCCTTTGCTTCTTTCTATGGGTCTTTGCTTCCTTGATTGTGATGGTCCTCTAGCTTTGGATCTTTTTGGTGGCATTTGCAATCATATAGAATTTTTAAGATTACCTAATTATTTTAGAAAATTTCTAACAATTTATAACCCTTCATTGGATTTTGGATTTTGATCAAAATGTTTATTCATTATCAACTTTATTTTTAATTTGGATTTTAGAGTTTGAAAAATTTGTTATTTAGATAAAATCCTTTATAAGAAAAATCCTTACTTGAATAATTAGAAATAACTAGAAATAATTTATCTTGAATGACTTATCAAAATCTTTAATTTCTTATTTAAAACATATTCAAATGATCATTTGGAAAGAAACATTAATTGTATTGACTTATATTAGATTAGAATATGATTATCTTTTATTGTTCTTACCCTTACTTTGTTCTTCCAAGTGTTAGAAAAATTTGGTATAATTCACAAAAAAATATGCACAGTGTTCTCCCCCATGACTGAGTTATTTACTCTAGGAACAAAAGGAAATAAGAATGGCCCAAATCAAATGTGCGTTGAGGAAGATATGGAGCTTTGAAGGTTTGGAAGTCAAAAAAATAACATGAACGCCTTGGGCGTGAAATAAGGAAATGAAAAATTTTCCCAAGAGTTTGCATGTATATATAGATTTTTATAAGGGATATATCATAGATATGACATCATGGATATGATATTCTAGGGGCTCATATATTGTATCCATGATATCATCTTTGAACTTTTTAGAATTTTTGCAAATTTTGATAGAAAAAATGAACAAAATGGATAGTCTGGACGATGTAAAGATGATCCAAATGATTCTCGATCATAGATGATGCTTAGAATTTAGGACATGATCATCAAAAGTATGTGAAAGGAGTTTTGGTAAGGTATGCTAAGTAAGCTTTTAGGAGATGGTTGATCAAAATCATTGAACTTCTGAATAAATACACATATATAGGGAAATAATAATGATTATTAAGTATTCAGGAGATACAAGATGATGTGGAATTGGTTATCAAGTATGAAACACAAGAGTTATACAAGTGGGTCCTTCCCAAAGTAGGCTCTTGCCCTTAATGTCCATGTATAACCACACCTACAAGTGTCCATAGGTACTTAAGAAATTGAATGTAAATTATATCTATCTTCCAAAACACACATGTTAGTATTGCTGATGAGTTGCAGATTGGTTGCATTGACAAGGCCACATCGACTAGGCCCCGTCGATGCAGGGTTTATTCTTGCCTATAAATACGTGTCAACCTACCATGTTTTAGGATCATTCTGTCATAGTTGTAGTGAAGCTATGTAGTTTTTACATTTGAAAGTTAGAATATTTTCCTGAGTGCCTACAACAAGAGTCATTAAGTGTATGGATCTTTATTTGAGCACTAATGTACCTGAGCATGACAATGTGTGTGACAATAAAGACAAACTTTTTGATAAAGGTTCTAGCATTCTAGATAGTTTAAATGTGTCATTCATGCACTTAATGTTTTTAATTATTTATTCAATGTTTTTCAGTAATTAAGCTAATTATGTAATTAAGCAAGATAAGCTAAATATCAATTAAGTAAACACATAAGTATAACCGCTTCGAGCATGCATATGACATTTGGTAATCCTAGTAGCACTTAACGCTTGGTAACCTAGCAACATTATATGTGTTTAGGATGTGTATGGCAAGTGGGACCAGATACTTATGTTAGGACTTGTTAAATAGTAGTTAGCCATTAGATTAAAGTAGGTATTAAATTACTTTATTCTCTATCTTATTTATTTCAAGCACCAAAATCATAAAATATAAAATGACAAAAAACATGTGCCTTAGTTATACTTAAATTATAACCTTGAGCTTCACAAGTGTAGTTGGAAAGACAACGAATGTCCTCAACATCCAGTTTACTTCCTAGAGAACTAGTGCACCAGAAAGTATAGAGTCCATAGAATTTGAGTGGATCGTGTGTGAACACTTTGTGATTTGTATGGTTGGGTGTAGGGGTACCTTGCTGCTCATCATTGGCATCGTTGCTGGGAACTCTTTTTGTTGAAATGTGCACTATCTAGGATTAGTAAACATCATTAAGATCATTGAACAAACCCTAAGGTTAACATTATTCTCACACATAATATAAGTACATAAGCACATTGATATTTTATTTGTTTGCAAAATGTATTTTTATCATAGGCATGACAATGCTAAACTGCCAATCCCACAAGAGTGCAAGGTGATATATACTCATCCAGATGAGTATGTGCTTGATTTCACCTTCATCCTACATTAGGATAAACAACTATGATGGCATGATATGGAAGGTAACATTGTAATGCCTCCCGATCAATCTATGCCTATGATGCTGCTTCAAACTCTTAAGAAGCTAGGCATCCAAGATCTTCAAGAGGAGTATTTTGTGCATGATTACTATTACCAAAACTACCATTGCACTGAAACACAATGTCAAATAGATCGACACTAGGAGAGGTACCATGAGGTTGTAAAGGGAAAATGGTTCACCAATCCCTTGTTCTTATTGAACCAAGACAATAATGAGAATCCTCTTTCTAGGGGCTCTTAACATGAAAATTCTCCACCCCTCATTACTGGTGATGAGGGTGTGGCCCTGAATTTTTGCTCCACCATGAACAATCTAGGTTTAGGTAAAGATGGTAGTCAAGATAGGGGCTTGGACAAGCATTAAAATGATAAGAAACCTAACAAACATGGTTTTGAAAACTAAAGGGAAGTTGGTAGATACCATGGTGGTGGAAATCCTCCTCCCTCTTCATCCTCTTTATCTACATCTTCTTCTTCTTCTTTTTCTAGTTTAGAAAATGCCATAGAAGGAACAATCATGATGAAGGTGAGCAGCAAGACAATACTAATCATTGGTGCCATAATGAACGAATGGGTGATAGAGGACATCATCGGTGACGATGAAATAATGATGATGATGTGCCCTTGTTGGTAGCTCGAAGCATGCTTAACATTATAGAGGTAGTTAAGATCTCAACTAGGTACATGAAAGATAGTCAGATCAAGTGCCTAGACATGAACAAGATCCCAAGATTTGAGGGGATATAACTTTGATCTATAAAACCATTTACAAGCCTTTCATGATGCCTGCATCTTACAAAACATAGAAAATAATTGGCAAAAATTGAAGCTATTTCCCAGGATACTCATCAAAGAGGTAGAAAGCTGGTATTGATTATTGTAATAGAATCCATTTGCAGGTGGAGCACCATGCTAGAACTATTTAATGACAAATACCAAACATACTCCAGAGTGTCTAATCTGAGAAGGCAAATCCAAGGCTAGAAATAGGAAAGACATGAACCCTTGGATGCTACCATGAGCAGATATTATTCTCTCTTACACCAATACCCTGGCCATGGTTATTCTCAGAGGAAACAACTCTACTACACCATAGATGGGCTTAGAGCAGAACCTAGAAGAACTCTTGGGGTTTATGCCCAAGGGAGACTGTTTGAACTAAAAGATCATCAGATACAAAGGTTGATAGAGCAAGTAACAAAAGAAGAAGGTGAGTTGTGAAAAAGGGAAAGTGCAAAAGAATATAACAAGAATCTTTTCATTAGGAAAAGGGAGGTTCAATTTTGTGATGAGGAGTCACCACTCGATGAGGTGGTGAACAAAAAAACCTTACCCATCCAAAAATCTATTTTTGATATTTCGACAAAGGTTGATAAACTATGGGACTCTTTGGATGAAAAATTTCAAGCTTCTATGAAGATTGTTGAAGCATCCAGAGTGTAGAATAGTGATCATAATCGTAGGAGGCAGAAAGAAGCTAAATGTTCTTATCAAAGAGATGAGGGAAAAGCTACTGTAGTAGAAGAAGTTATGGAGATAGACTTTGATGATGATGATGGGTGTGACATTTGTCAATATGAACATTTGAAGGGATGCTACCTTATGATGTCACACTTATAAGAGTTTGGGGTATACACATTGAATCCTTGATTAGTAAGGAGGAAAGCACCCAAATAATTACCTTATTCTCAAGGCAATCCAAGGTAGTTCTACTAGCAACAATAAGCTTACTATCCAAGTGGAGCTCCACCACAACTGTATGAGCAACACTAGTAGTGGAAATAACCACAGTCGTTGGGGATGCCACCATCGAGACAATAGTACCCTTATAGGCAACCAAATCCATACAGGTACTATGTTCAGCAACCCATTTCTCCAAAAAGCTTTATAAGCCATGCCTCATTCCAACATCACTATTATTCTCTAGAGGACCACTGAACTCATTCACCATCTACTCAAGGGGAGCACCCATATCCATACCATCCTCTGCATTCATCTGCACACATCCTTTCCTCATCTAGTTACCTCCTATTTCATCCATGTAGGACAAAATGTCCACATAGTTGCAGCAACACCTCATTCCAGCATCACTATTATCCTCTAGAGTACCATCAAACTCATTCATCATCTACTCAAGGGAAGCACCCATATCCATACTGCCTTGTGCATCTATCTACACGCATCTCTCTTCCCTCAACCTAGTTACCTCTTGCTCTGTCCATGCAGGGTGAAACTCCCCCATAGCCACAACAACGAAACACTACAAGGGCTGTAAATTTACAACCAACCTTCCAGCTAAGTGGTTTGGATAATCAATCTAGGAAATAACCATTTTTTCAACCCAATAGTCCTCCAAAACCCTCACAACCTAATACAGTTGCTTGCCTTGTATCTCCAACACCCTCATCCTTTGCATCAAACACATTCGAGAGTCCTTCAAACCAAATGCCACCTTAGATTTGCATTATGATGCTAAATCATGTTGTTTTTTATTAGATTAAGAATGAAAACCTTCCCATGAAAAGATCCGACCTAGGAAGTCCTCTTATTTACATACAGATCACTGACAAGAGCCTTGCAAGGCTTTCCTTGATTTTGATTCCGGTGTCAAACTCATCTTCCATGACATGTACAAGGCCTGGAACCTACCACCTCTAGAGAGAAACATCCATTTGGAATTGGTAGACCATTTAATCACTATCCCTTCGGGATTAATGGAGGACATTGTGACCATAGTTTGTGGATAGTTCTATCTTACTGATTTTCTAGTGATCAAGGTAGAAAACAGCAAAGGTGACTTCCCCATCATTATGGGATGTGCATGGTTGAGCATTGTTGATGCATGAATGGGCATCAAGGACCTCTCCTTGGAAATATCCAAGAAAAATGAATTTGAATAACGTGAGAAGAAGCAAGTTCCTTGCATCTTGTATGATGATAACTGGTGCAATTGTGTGTAGAAAATCTAGTCCATTAAAAGTGCATTCATTAAAGCATGTTAGTGTGCACATGAAATCGATATCCAAAGGTGCTTGTACGTAGTAGCCATAAAACAGGAGGACACTTAGTGGCTAATAGTTGACTCTGATAGTAGCACATGATGCATGAAACCTACTAAGATCTTGACATGTGCTTATGTCAAAGGCATAGATGAACTTGAGCAAGTTCATCTCCAACTCTCTGATGATGAAAATGATGATGCTTGTTGGGGAGAGTTGGAAATCCATGATAATTTCAAGCAAGAGCCCTTAGAGTTAAAAACTCTACCAGTCGGCATGGAGTATGCATTTTTAAACAATGGCAAGTTGGTTATCACAAATGTGAATCTTGCTCTTGAATAAAAAGACAAGCTATTGATGGTGGTTAACAAATGGCCAACAACCTTTCCTTGGTCATCTTGAGCTAATAGGAAAACAACATTCATGAGTTCTTAGGGGACAGTTGCATATTGCAAGATGTTGTTCAGTTTGTGCAATGCCCCTATAACATTTCAACACCTAGTCCTTAGTATTTTTCAATAGCAAATTGGTAGTGGGATAGAAGTCTTTATGGATGACTTCTCTACCTGTGGGACTACATGTGAGCAAGCCATGGATCACCTTGAGAAAATCTAAAAAGATGTGTTGAAATAAACCTTAGGCTCAATTGGTAGAAAAGCTGTTTAATGATCCAAGAGGGCATAGTACTAGGGCACCAAATTTTGCAAAAAAGGAATTAAGGTTGACATGAAAGAGATAAGGGTCATCCAAGGAATCACATGCCAACTAGAGACAGTCAAAGACATCTAATCATTCATTGGACACATTGGCTACTATTGGTAGTTTATACAGAATTTCTCTAAGATTGCAAAGTTACTGGTTGAGCTTACAAAGAAAGATGTTCCATTTGTCTAGACTAGGGAGCGTGAACATGCATTCCAATAGCTAAAGGAAAAACTCATAGAAACTCCAATTCTATAGGTACTAGATTGGTTCAAAGCATTTCAGATAATGATAGATGCATCAAATTATGCCTTGGGAGCTATGCTTATGTAGTTGGAGAATTGAAAATGTTCATACTATATCCACTGTGCAAGTTGAAGCATTGTGAGTGCACAGTTGAATTACACCATAATTGAGAAAGAATTAATGGTAGTGGTGTATGCTCTTGAAAAGTTTAGGCACTATGTGCTTAGCTATAAGGTATTTGTGCACATAGATCACAGTGTGATTTGCTTCCTAATGAACAAGCCAATGGTGAGCCCCCGTATCATATGGTGACTTGTCATCTTGTAGGAATTTGATGTTATAATGGTAGATTGGAAAGGAACTAAGAATGTGATCAGTAATCATCTTTCTTAGTTAGGAAGGGATAATAAAAAGGAGGAGAGCTCACTTTCTGATCAATTTCCAGATGAACTCCTCTTTACAAGAGTAATAAAGGACCAAGTTCCCACTGAATTAAAATTATATGATGACATCCTCACTTATATTCTCACTTAGAATATGCCACAAGATCTAGACTTTAGGAAGAAACAATAGTTTCTTCATCGGGCTAAGTACTTCATGCAAATCAATAGACACCTTTACAAGGTATGTGCTAATGGCTTGGTTCATTAGTGTGTTTGTGATGCAAATCAATTGCGTGTTGTCTAGGATGCTCATGAAGGCCCTTGCAAATGCACTATGCAGGGAGATGCATAACCATAAAAATCATGATGGTAGGATACTATTGGCCTACAATCTTTAGGGACATCTACCAATTTGTCCAATCTTGTGAGCATTGTCAATGAGATGGCAAGATGACCACATGAATGGAGGGTCCTCAATAATGGATTCAACCATTAGAGCCCTTTGACATATGAGGCATATGCTTTATGGATCCCATCATGCCCATGTCCAATGGAAAGGCATACATCATCGTAGCAGTCGACTACTGCACCAAATGGGTAGAAGCAGTAGCCATCACTAATTGTACATCATTCACTGTTGCTTGATTTATACAACAACATATTGTAAATAGGTTTGGTGTGTCATGTGCACTAATTTTTGACAATGGAATCCATTTTACAGGTGCCACCTCTCTAAAGTTGATGTAATGCTTAGGGGTTAAACATAAATTAACAACACCCTATCACCCCCAAGCCAACAGTTAAGTAGAAGTCACCAATAGGAAAATCACAAAGATCCTAACATGGACTATAAGCAAATATATGAGAGACTAGAGCATGAAACTCAATAATGCCCTTTGGGCCTACTATTCCACATGGCAACTCCCCATAGGCTACTTCCCTTATGAGCTAGAGTATGGAAAATTTCCAACACTTCTTGTCCAATCTGAGCTTTGTACACTTTCAATAGCCTCTAACTTGGAGCTTGGATTGAAACTAACATAAAGAGAAAGATTGATCAATGTTAATGTGCCAGATGAAAATTGATTAGTGGCCCTATCTTTGAATGAAGTACATTAGACATATAGCAAGAAGCATCATGACCTTCAAATTTGGAAAGTAAGATTTCAACCTGGAGATAAGGTTCTCTATTAGAACCCCACAAATGTATCCTAGAAAAAAAAATTCCAAACATTGTGGGAGGGAAGTTATCTAATTGATGAAACTTTCCCCTCTAGGGCCATGTTAATCTACAAACCTGAGAGCCCACACATGAAGCATTTGATCAACATCCAACAACTAAAACCTTTCCTGGAGCCAAGACAAGCTAGTGTAACTACTACCTCATCAGATGGACAACCATGCCTCACATTCCACATCTCTTATATTCAACCCAATCATGGGGGAGATGGCCATTTATGCTAATCATACACATGAGTCCTTAATTTTTCACTTTTTGTTTTCCATAATTTTATTTCACACTTTGTTGATTTTTTACCTCTTCATAGTTTTTCACTCTATTGATTTTCTCAATTTTTGTCTTACAACATCATTAGTATGTTTATCTTTTTTGAATATTTTATACTTTCTTATATATTTCACTTTATTTTTGTGTGACCTTCCATTATTTTTGCTACTAAAAGTGCTTTATTAATGCAAGAAATAGTGCCAATGTTGTTTACTTATGGTGGTTTGTGCTTAATCTTGTGATTGTTAATGTCTAGTTTCTATTTTTGAATTCTGATGTCTCATGACTAAGGCATGGTTTATTTTTGTAAAATAGGTAGTAAGTCCATATCATCCACCCATCCACAAACTCTATGGTTTTCCTTGTTTTGGAAGTTTGAGATTCCTTTTCATTAAATAAACATTTAGTAAATTGATGACCTTGGTAGTTCTTGGAATTGGGAAGGATTCAAAGGTTTGCATAGGGTGTGACTTCAAGGGAACTCAATACTCTTTGTACTCTTCTACTTACTTGGATGCTCGAGTGTTTTCATTAGCTTCTTACCATTCCATGTCGACTACTAATAAGAAGTCAAATAAAGTCTTTGCATGGTGTGGTTCCCATCCAAAAAAAAAAATTCAACATGATGGAAATTCAAAGCATACCCCTTAGACAAATAAAATGGGCTACAAGCATTGGTTATTGGACTAGAAAGACATGTTACCCATGCTTGAAGGTCCCCTCTAACTAAGGCCCTCTCTCACTTGCTACTTCTCTTTTCTTCTCTTTATGGAATGGTGGTTGTTTTGTGTGAGCACTCTTGTGTCTTGAGGGAGTGGATTAGTCTTGAAGTGGTGATGTGAAGTCACTAAAAATAGTTGGTTTTGATTTGGACTAAGGATGGATCTTGTCATGTCATTTTAAACACAAACTCCAAAAAGGACTTCTTATGACCTCAATTTAGGATTCCATCCCACCTTCTCAGTCAACCATCTATGCTGCCCATAACTCACCTCACTACCGATTTCCATGTTATGTTCAATGTCTTAGTTTGATGTGTTGGAATTCATGGATAGATTCTTTTGGGTTGGTCCTTAAATTTTCATTATCATTAATTAACTATGGGGCCCACAAACTTCTTAGTTGACATTATACAAGGGTAATAAGGGCATGTGCCTACTATAGGGAGGACCCACTTGCATATCTCGTAGTTTGGATAGTTAAGTCCCTTACCTTAGACATTGTTACAATCATATCTTTCACGTGCCCCATTGTACATCCAGCTTTGTGCTCCTTAAAATATTCATAAAACTTCATTCTCTAACAATTTCCTCAATTTTTTGAACTCCAACATCCTCTTTTACTATTTTCATCATGTTCATGACTTTTTTGGCTTCCATTTGATTCCAATTTCATTCAAGAACTTGTATTTTTAAAGTTTTACCAAATTCAATGGTGGTCAACAACTATGTTGACTAAGCCTAGTCGACATAGCTGACCCCATTGACGGGGCCTTGTTGATGCAACACAAAAAAATCTATAAATATCATTGAACACTTAAAAAATTTTATCATTTTCTTCACAATAGGAGTGGAGCTTTTGCCATTTTTTAGAGCCACAAACCTTTTAGAGACCATAACTTTGTTACCATTTGTCCAAATCACTCTGTTCTTCGATCTTGCAACTATCGAAGGTAAGATCTTAGTCATGGGGGCCACAAACCTTGAGGTTTTTAATGAAAATTTTTTGTCCCCCAAAGGGTTAATGAGTACAATGATATTAAACCATCAATTTTTGAGAGTTTAACCCTTTTAACAACCCTTGGTATGACTATAATTATTTAATAACATCAAAACATAAATAAACTAATAATTAAAATTAATCAAATTAGGCATAATCACAACTTAGCTAGGTGTAACCATCCTAATGAGATAAGGTGTCCTAATTGTTTCACGTTACACAATAATTTCTAACTCATGGTCATGTTATGATTACAGATGACACCAAGATCGAAATGACCACAAGAGAAAGGAACATTACAAGCAAGGGAGAAACAACCCAGAGCTAGAAGGGGCTAGCAAGAACAAGTCCAAGAACAGGTAGCAGAAACCCATTTAATGGGACCTCTTCAGGAGGAGCTCGAAGTGAAATCTATTTAATAGATTCCCAAGGAAGAGGCTGCAATAGAACAATTGCAGTGTGGAGAGGCACCAAGGCCCATATCAAGACTTGAGATCACACTGATGCAAGCCTACCTTGACACAATCAGGCCCCATGATGTTCAACACTCGATTCTCTAGGAATTGAACTTTGGGCCATTCTTAGAGCATGTTCCAGTGGAGGTAAAAACATAGTTTCAAACCTCTCCCATGTGGCCAATCATCACTTCTAGTGGGGAGTGGTACATGGAAGAGAGATACCTCTTCTGGAATAATAGAAGGGCAAGCTCCACTATGAAGATCAAGGACATGTAAGTGTTCTACTTGGTTGAAGCCATCGTGTAGGCTCTTAGGTTGCTTGATTCTAGGAAATAACTAGTAGAGTTGTCTACATAGGTTGATCCAAAGGCCAAAATGGAGTGGACCCAGCAGTGTTATAGGGTTGACCATAAGGAGTTTGATGTGCTCACACCAGCGGAGTGCATATACTTAAAGATAGTGGCCTATCACCTCAATCTAATGATGAGGCCCAATAAGGTGACTGCCTTCTCCACCCAAGCATGCAACACTCTAAGCAAGATATGTTTGGAAAACCTTTCATAATTAGTCTATCAAGAGACATAAAAACATTTCAAAGAGAACGAATGTGGAAGAAAAACCTTGCCCTTCCCATGCCTTATAGAAAACTTTACAAAAGGGCAAGTATAGTCTGCTACACAAATGACACGATCAGGCATACTCTCATTACCTCTTGGTACAGAATGATAAAAGATAAGATACCTACCATGTCTAAGGAAGAGGAGCAGCAACCATCACCTCCACCACCCACTCAAGAAACAATGTCAAAGGCCTATGTAGCCATTGAGCACTTGTGTGAAATTTGAGAACAACTCTTGCATAAGTAGGAGTAATGAGCAGGATGAATGGTGGAGATCCATCTATATATTGACCTATGATGAGTCACATTAATGAAGTGGCTTAAACAATTAGCTGGATGAAAGGTGGTGGATTGATATTTTCAGCCTAATGAACGTAGCTACTTGCAATATCAAATTCCAGTGCCCAAGAGGTGACATTGCCTCTATCTCAACACCATTTATTCCTAGAAATTTCTAGGAATGCTGCCTTATTTTTGATGCATTTGGAGGAGGATGAGGGAGCAACTATACTGGTGATGTAGCACCAAGGGCAAGAGACAACTATAGAAGTTGTTGTTGACTGAATTACAGAAGCACTTAATGCACTTGCAGCATTTGTACCAGATGTATCTGCACTAGAGATGTGTAGATGCCCATAGGAACTATTAGAGGAAGATTGAGTACAACACAACATGAAGAGTTGTTGGACTGACTGGTGGGAATCGAGCAACCGATTACGGACATCTTTGATCTTTCAAATAACATTATTGCAACCCAGTCAGAGCTACTCAAGGCAAAGGGTAAATGCATCATCTTAGAAGGGCAACTTGAAATAGCTTAAGCACAAAACCAAAACTTGGTTGTAGAGGTTGCTAAATTGCATGTCTATTTTGCTGATCCTGCACTCCTCAACCTTGCAATCACCAGAGATGAAGCTTTTCAGTAGCTTTAGGAATGATTAAAACAACTTGAGGAGGGAATGGTGATGGAAATCTTTAACCAATCTATAGCCAAAGTAAAGAATTACTTAGTTTTAAATGACTTGGTTTAGATGCACCAAGAAAATGAAACAATGACTATAAAAAACCATCGCCTACAAAATGTTGAGGCACAAAAACAATAGATGCAAGAATTAATTCATCAATAACAAGAGAAACTCGTCATAGTGAACATGAAATTAAGAAAATTATCCGTAGAGAATCACAATCTATCTATGGAGGAAGTTTATGCCTTACGCTAGAAATCTGCCATTGAAATCACCACCTAGAACAATGAGGCTCTTAAATTTGAAAGAGTTAGAAATCACTACTGAGACTAGGTTGGCTTGCATGGTCAAGGCAAAAGTAAATGAGGCCCTCCAACAACTCCAGTAAGGAAGAGAGGTGTGATAGCCCATCATTGATGGGATAGATACCTACAACAAAGTAGAGATTTGCCTAAAGGAGTTGCAAATCAAAAAAATAACAGAATACATGAAATTGGCCAATTTCTGATATGCAAATTTGGCGATGTTGAGCACCAGATGGCCATGGTCAAAACTTGAAAAATAGGTGGCTAGCTTGTTCTTGCTGTACGAGGCTAAGTTCAAGCACCACATGGACACCAAACAAAAGCTTGAGGCAATAAATGCTAAACTTGAAGTTCTCAAGGCACGATTCACTAGTCAATGATCAACTACCAAGAACCTAGCTAGAAGAATGAATGACTACCAAGAGTTGTAGAACGTAGTTAGGGTATTCAATATCAAACACAAAAAATTTGCTACTTGGTTCAACAATGTTAACAAGTTATTCCCAATAATACCCTATCCTTGGGATGTGCCCATTTCGGCCCACATTGGCGAAGCTGTGTGGACCATGCATGATCCTAGGAGTAAGGAGGAGAAAATGAAAGTATTGTTGGATGCTTTTTGCCTTTTTCCTTTTGCTAGAAGTTGTAGTAGCAGCTAGATAGCTACAATAGCCTTAACCGTTGCATGTGCCTAAGGCTGGAGAGGGTTCATTAGAGCCTCAGGAGCCTCCATCGCCTAGGACCGTATGACCTTTTCAATTGTCTTCATGACATCAGAGGACATGTTATCCAAATTTTTGTTTGGTGTTCAATTTTATGTCATGAATACCACAATTTTGTAATTTTTTGATCTGTACACCTGGGCACTTAGTTTTTTCATGACTTTGTTGTGTCATGTGCTAGTCAATAATCCCATACCTTTCCAATTTTGTAAAGAACTCAAGGATGAGTTTTCATTTAGTCGTGGGGGTATGATGAATTGCAAATTGGCCACATTGACAAGGCCTCATCGACTAGGCCTTGTTGACTAGGCTCTATCAATGCATCATTTGATGCATTGACGTGGCCCCATTGATGCAAGGTCCCTTGTTGCCTATAAATACATGCCAACTTGTTGTGTTTTAGGATCATTCTATTATAGTTGTAGCAAAGCTCTTGCAGTTTTTACATTTGAAAGTTAAGAGTATTTTCTTGAGTGCCCACAACAAGAGTCATTAACTATACGGATCTTCATTTGAGCACTATTGTACTTGAGCATGACAGTGTGTGTAGTAATAGAGAAGAACTTCTTGATAAACCTTGTAGCATTTTGGATAGTTTAAATGTTTCATTCAGGCACTTAATGTTTTCAATTATTTATTTCTAGTAATTAAGCTAATTAAGTAATTAAGCAAGATAAGCTAAATAGCAATTAAGTAAACACATAAGTATGACCACTTCGAGCATGCGTATGACGTTTGGTAATCGTAGCAATACTTAATGCTTAGTAACCTAGCAACGTTATATGTGTTTAGGATGTGTACGGCAAGTGGGATCAGATACTTATGTTAGGACTAGTTGAATAGTAGTTAGTCATTAGATTAAAATAGGTATTAAATTACTTTATTTTCTATCTTATTTTTTCAAGCACCAAAACCATAAAATATAAAATCACAAAAATTAGGTTCCTTAATTACACTTAAACCATACCCTTGAGCTTCGCAAGTGTAGTTGGGAAGATATGAATGTCCTCAACATCTAGTTTACTTCCTAGAGAACTAGTGCACTAGAAACTATAGAGTCCACAGAATTTGATTGGATCATGCGTGAATGCTTTGTAATTCATATGGTTGGGCGTATGGGTACCTCACTACTCATTAATTATCCAAATAAAAAAATAACACTATATTACACAAAACTAGCAAATCATGATTACATATAATAGTGATGTGGAATGGTAGTAGTAGGGATTGTAGAAAATGGAACATGAGGTATCTTACTATAAAAAGAATGAATTCTATATATGATGCATGGTTAAAATGATCATTAGTCTCTTTTTCTAAGATCCAAACTAAGTTTATACCACTTACTAGTGAAATCACATTATGTCATCCCAAAACTAACAATCATAAGACTATCATGACTTTAAGAAATATTATTACTTGACAATGAAGTATAAGGAATCAATTTATCACTACATAATTTATTCCAAAGAATACTTAACCAACGAATAGAGGAGTTACTCTAGGCATGGGTAACATGTCTTTCTAATCCTATAACCAACGAGAGTCTAAGAAACCTTGAAATCTTTGAGAAGTCACCTACCTTTAGGCATGGGTAACATGTCTTTCCAGTGGAATCCCTAGAAATTTTTATTATGTGTATTTATTATGTCATTACTGAAAGACCACTAATTTTGGCCTAACACTTTGAAATGAGAATCACTCAAGCCCTTTCGAGCATTCGGGAGGCAAAATTTGACTAAGACATGGAACTCACACTATCAAGCTAGCTTGCCCTCAGTGTGAGCAACTCTAACAGCTTCAAGAGCAACTCAAAAATGGCCCAATATGAAGGTGCAAGCCATCCTCAAGGGCCATTGATGTCAACTCTAAGCTTCAGCATTCAGAGATTCAAATTTTAGCGTCAAAAGGTGCAAATTTCCTCACTCACCTTGTCACTCACGCTAAGGTCACACTAACAGCGTGAGTGCAGCGTGAACAACTTTCAAAGCCCAAAACTGAGTTGAAAAAGATCTGATTTCCAATGTGCAAGTCATCTTCAGGGTTCATCATCGACAAGATTCAAGTTCCAACCTCTATCAGGTTCAAAATTGCAAGTTTCTACAGCTCACGCTGTGGTGACGCTGCACTCACGTTGGCAGCATGAGTCTAGCGTGAGCTGCCAAAGTGGTACAAAATAGGGTACATCAAGCTCAATTTTTGATTTTTAGATCATTCCTAAGGTCAACCACATAGTCAAATAGCAGTTGCACTCAAGAACCAGGCTTCAAAAATCAAAATTTGATGGAAAATACGTCATTCTGGCTCACTCATGTTGAGGTCATGCTGAGGTCACACTGGCAGCATGAGTGCAACGTGAGTGTAGCATGAGCATGCTGAGGACATGCCACGGCAAAATCAACTCACACTGGAAGTCCTGGATGCCTCAAACAACCACAAAGCCATCTAGATCGACATCCTACAGCAGTCAATTCAGAGATCGAGAAGATTCAAGCGAGACAGAGTTAATCTCTCTTGTTGTACATTATCATTTCATTGTAAATTTTCATCATTCGTGAGCTTGTCAAGCTCGTACGATCTGAATTGTATGTGCTTCCATGAGTGTAAGCTAGCTTGAGTAAGCTGACGCATGCTGTAAGATACAATGCACCTGGTCAAAAACATGGCTTGCCCACACACGTCCAACTCACACAGAGCTATCCATCAGACATGTGTCACTTGATCCATTTTCCTCTCAATTCTCAATCATTGATTCCGTCCATGAATTCCACACCTGAGCCTAGCCAAACCCTATAAATACCCTGTCAATTCACATAAACAGGGTTGGTAATTTTGAAGGTAGACGACTTAAGAAACTCAGATTAGCAATCCTTGGGCACTTAGGCACACTTGACTCCTAGCATCCAAGCACTCTTGAAACACATCACATCACCCTGGGGCTTGGCGCTTTACTTGCAATCCACACATGCAACTACGCTTTGACCAGTGCACATCTTTTCTAAGCTATACAATACAGGTGATTTTGCCAGCCATTATATTGTTTACTCTGTTTTACATTTAGTTTACATTCTGTTTGCAATACTGTTATGTGTACGATCTATTTGCATTTTGTACATCACTGCTTACATTTCAAACATCAATTACGATAACCCCAGCGCAAGCCGTAGTTTATGCTTGGGGAAGTCCTTGGTTGATTTGCGTGTAGACCATCCAAGGCACTTTGCCTTTGTTTTCTTTTCCAGCTTGCCCTCGGGCGAAGGCAGGGTCAGCTATGCCTATCCGATGATCTTTCAGTGTTCATTTTCCCTTCCAGCCTTACACCGACGATTTAGGTCAATACAATTACTATGTCAACCTTACTAAAGGACTACCTTTAGGCATAGGTAACATGTCTTTCTAGTGACATGGTAAGACAACACTTATTTTAGAACATACTTCTATTTTTTGTTAGAACTCAAGTAAATAATATAACTTAATAACATAATAAGACTCATAGTAGTAGCATTAGAGAGTCCAGAAATCCTCATGATGTCACACCCTTTTCATTTCCACTTGGTTATTCAAATTTCCATCTAGTTAGAATAATCATTGGTTTATTTTAGTTTTATTGTAGAAAGAATATCATTATGTCATGGTAAGAACCTCTTACTATTGGAAATGAGTGGATGGATGATGTGATCTCATTGTATATACAATTAGTCCTTCAATGATTTGATAATATAGAGTGAAATTCGTATTGTTTCAACTACATCTTGTTTATTCCTTTACACTTTATTAGAAAAATAATATGTATATGAGAAATGATAAAACTATAGACAAAATGAAAAATAAGTAAGAATAGAAAAAAGTATAAAAGAATGATAAATGATAAGAAATGTGAAAAATGTATAAAGAATGATAAATGATAAGAATTATGAAAGATGTATAAAAGAATGATTTGAAATATATCAAAGACTGAGAAATGATGAGAAATGTGAAAAATCTAAAAGAATAGAAAAGGTATTAAAGAATGAAGAAAATACCAAAAAATTTAGAAAAGTATGATAAAAATTGTAAACCAAAAGATTATATAAAAAAAATTAAAATGCACTTATCAATTCTTGTTCAAGGTAGGGTACATTCACCATGATTGAAGTCATGGGCAAGGGTTCAGAAAATGAACTGTATATTCCTAGGATCATATACCCTATATTTCTTACTTATCATTCTTAATGTTTTATGTTTTCATTTATAATCCCATGAAATATTGATGATAATAAAATTTTGATCATTTGGAGACACATATCTTGTTGGACTAGATGATACTCTTATTTTAGAGGGTACATATATGTTTTCTTGTTATTCTTAATATTAGGTTTTGAGTCTCCATGTTCACTACTTCTTGTTGGTATATGGTCATGGTTTAGGATATCCTTTCATAAGTTCTCTATTTGGATCATTTTCTTAGGGTAAGAGTTGATAAGTGAGTTGGATGTTTCCATGCATGTTTTGGATAGTTTTATGTTCTCATTTCACCGTTGGGGTGTCTTTTCATTTAGTGGTAATTATTTCTTTTTGTATATACAGTTGGTTTTCAAATTTGTTATGGGCTAGTGTAAGGACCATGTTGACATTTTGAAATATCAATCCACAAAAACATCCTTCTTCATTGTAAGTAATGCATGAATTCTTTGCATTTGCATGGCTTCCTACTCATCTTCCATGGAAATTTCCAAGGACAAGTTTTTCATTCCTAGCTTAGCATCAATTGTACTAAGCCATGCTCTCCTAATAATGATAGAAAAGTCCCTATTATCATTCTTTACATTGATTACAAGAAAATATGCTAGATAAGATCACCCATTGATAGGGGTCACTACATCTTCTGTTTTTTCCAAAGGAATTGTAATTGATTGACTTGCAAGCTCTAGTCTTATGTTGCACTCCTTTAATGATTATAAGTTCTAGGCCTTGTACATATCTTGAGAAATGAAATTCACTCTTAATCCATAAGCTAGTAGAGCTTTACATGGTGTGTTTCTAGTAATTTGCAAATTAATCAAAGGGTTTCCAAGATCTATTCTTTTCTTAGGAAGTGATCCTGACTTTATCCAATGTGTGATTGTTTGTGTAAGCATGAAGCATAGTGTTCTTTTGAGGACTTTGTATAGATAGAAAAACATTAGATGAAGTTCCTATCCTTCAAACCTTTTTTGGACTTACCCTAAAGAAGGGACATTTTCTAGATCTTGGTTCACTTGTTGTAATGCCCTTTTATGTAGTGGCTGCCCTAGTAGCATTTTTTGTGATGGTTCTGTTGGTAGTTCTCCTTGCATGACTAGTAGTGATACTTGTAGTAATGGGTTAGGAGCTTAATATGAAGAACCTAGTGCTGGTTGAGACATGTAAGGATAAGAATTCATGTGTGAGGTTGTGGGTCTATGGTATTCAGGTGGATAGTAGGAAGAGGAAGTGTGAACAGGAGTGTTTGTGAGAAAGATACGACACTATACATAGTATTCCATTAGAATTTTGTTGTCTATACGGATACTGCTACCTTGGTGATGGAATTCCTCATGACTGTGGTTGTTGTCACTACTATTGGTATTATTTCTATGGTTGAGGATAAGCCCTGCTTGGATAGTAGGGTTGTTGGTAAGGCTGTCTAAAATTATCTTGTGGATAAGGTAATCATGTGGGCATTTGTTTTTGAACAAATTTTGGATTAAGTACATAGGCCTCAGACTCTTGTAAGTGAGCCATGACAAGACAACATTCCTTAGGATGTTTGTGAGGATTGAAAACTTAGAAGGGGGTTTGAATAAGTTCCCTAGTAAAAATTAATTAGCCACAAACACCATACTAAATTTTATGTAATTCCCCAACTTGGGTACATCTACACTTGGAGGGTAGAATCCTTGCACACCTTTGGACTTTGTTTCTTTAAAATGTGATTTGAAGGGTACCACACCCTATACAAGCTCTAAGCTTTGCTTTGGAGTGTTTCATCACTGCAAAACCACTTAAACCCACAAGGTCCCTACAAGCTTAGAATGTGGTTTCAAGGATCCCACAACCTTTAGAAAATTAAGCTCCACTTTGGAGTGTTTTGACGCTGCACAAACACTCAATCTCATAGGATCCAATTACGATGCCTTCTTGCAAGAAGCACATCAAACCCCAATAGAGCTACAAGAGAGAAACAAAATCACAAAGAAATAATGTAACTTAAATTTACAGGTCCTTTGAAGCATAGTTCCATAAGCAATCCATCAAATAATATAATAAATAAAGTACACAAGTACAATCAAATAGAATACACAATGAATGCATTAATGTTGATAATGCTTTCTCAATACTTGCACAATACCCAAGAGATTGAAGTCTTCTTATAGCCTTAGAGTTTTTGAAAACACCTCAAAATTCATGCAATAACTATCTAAAAGCTAGTGTAGATGTCTCCTTTGAGATTGGGATGTCTATCTGAAAGTAACTTCAATTCTAGGGAGATGTCTTTTCTAAAAGTGGGACGTCTCTATGGAGACATCTCTATGGATACATCTTCTTTGAAAATGAGACATCTCATGTTTTTGGAAGAAATCTTCTATGAATGCACTTCACTTCAACCAAGACATCTTTTGCTTCTTGAAGATGTCTTCTTAACTTTTGAACTCTAGTTCCTGAGGCTTCCTCTTGCTAATTTGGCTTTCTCTTGATTGCTATAGCATCTTCATTTAGATTGTCATATTTGTACTCATCTATGTTCCCTTGAGTTCTTGTAGTCTCATTTCTTGAGTTCTCATTCATGCCTTGCAAAATCATCACATTCCACAACATTTTATGTTCTCCATTTTCCTTAAGGTTTTAGCATACCAAAAGGTCAATAATCTCCCCATTTTTGGTGATGTCCAAAAATTAAAAAAATGGGTGAGTTAAAAAAATAATAAATAATAATAATAATCAATAAAAATATTAAGACAAATAAATTCCAATGGCAGCCAAGGTTATAACTAGGATAATGGCTTTAAGGCTCAAGGCACAGGGTAGAGATTGTATAAAATCAAAAATGAAACTATGGTATGCAAAGGCAAAAATTTGTCTTCATAAAATGCACAAATATATAATCATGATAAGCATCATCTGTCCATATCACAAATTGTTCATACAACCTATCCTCAAACTATCCATACAATATAGCCATTGAAATACTCTCAACATGTACAAAAACTACATATGTTTAGAAACTGTCCATACAATGTAGCTACTAAAATATCCTCAACATGTACAAAAACTACATATGTCCAAAAATTGTCCATACAATACAGTTGCTAAAATATCCTCAGCATGTACAAAAACTACATATGTGCATAACACTATCTCCTCCTTTTTGGACATCATCAAAAAGGAGAGAGCACTTGGACTCTAATCACTGACCTCGGTTACATCATCTAAATCTTCAACCAAAGCAGCTACATCTCTAGAAGGTCTTTACATCTCATCCTTATCATCATCACTATTGGTACTAGTGTTAGATGTGTGCTACTCATTATCATCATTTGAAGAATGTTGTTGGACAAGAGCTCTCCGTGAACAAAGTTTCACTCAAAATCAAGATGAAGCTAGTGGATTTGACTGAGCTAGAGCCTAGTGAATGGATGAGGAGGCTTCCTTCCTCTTATTAGGTGATGTCATTGGAAGGCCTCCATTGGGATGATGTCCCAAAGATGCTCTCCATGGCCAACTGCTCAAATGATTTAGGAGCATCATCTTGATGAGGACAATTGGGTTTAGGCTAGATGGGATCATGATGCTCCCCCTAGACATCTGCCCATGATGGATTAAGCTCCTCTAAATCTAACTCATTTTCCAAGTCATGGTCTCGAGAAGGTCCAGCTGCCACTAAATGTCTATGTGGGGCAGGAAGGTCCTCCTCATTATTTGAAATGGAAGGAGTGGTGATCTCAACAAAATACTACCCATTAAGAGGAAGAGATACTCCAACAGCATCCATTCTCTTATGCAAGTAAGAGAGATTCCTACTAATCATCTCGAAAGTACAAGCAAATGGTTGAAGTAGCTTTTTTAGGGAAGATCTTACTGGTCCACTAGTAGATTTGGACCTTCTTAAATGAGGAGAGGCTCGAGATGATGACATTGATCTCTTCTTCTAGGACTAGGTGGCATGGTGCTGGGTCTTACTTCATTTGCATGGGAGAAGCTCCTCTTTTCTGCATACTCTCCAAGGCTCTTCTTGCCTTTGAGCAAAGACATCTCAAGAACGGGCACACCCCTCTGATGAATCAACAAACTGATGAGGTGAGGATGCCTAAAGATCCTCTCTTTGATAAACATGTTCAACATGTCATGGTAGAGAGTATGGCCCAAGTCTAGTGGCTGTCCTGTAAGTAGGTAGTAGAGAACAAAAGCTTAGGTTGGTAGTAGATAGATATAGCTTCCTCCTTTTAGAAGGATGTTATACAAAATAGTGAGGGATAGAGTGGAAGCATCTAGAGACATCTTATTCCTATAAATTCATCCTCTACCAAAAGACACTGACTCCCCAAATAGTGCATCACAGAACTCATGATGGGTGATGAGAATTACACCATTCGTAAAAATATTATTCATAGAATGAATGACAACTTGAAAGACATCAGCACTAGAAATTCCAAGAAGTTCATTAACCACTTGGGAAGATACATCAATCACTAAAATCCCAACCATGGTAGTAAATGCTCCAACAACAGCATTGGTAATTATAATATTATAATAAAATTCTCTAATAAGCACTTCAAAAACATAGATATCCATGGAAATGAAAGTCACCCAATTCAACACTTGGAAGTAACTCATCAATACTTGTTTCCTATGTAGAGGAAAAGAAAGATAATGCTCTAAAATGATAACAATTTAAGTTACCTCAAATTGGTGCTAAGCATTGAGAGACCTGAACTGTGGGGTGTAAGTGCTTGGATTTCTGGTGGAGCCTCCCCTTGACCTCTTATTTGGTGGTGCCCTTAACATCCCAACCTTCTTATGGGCCATGGCTACTTAAATTGTTGTTTCTAGTGGAGCCCTGGTTGTCTCTTTGTGGTTTTCTTCATTAAAAATGAGCAAAAAGAAGGATTTAGATTTATATAACCACACCAAACAGGGGTTTTTAATGAAAAAGTAGACATCTCCTTGGAAATATAGACATATTCTTTGCATTTAAAATACAAGTATACATCTCTTTTGGAAAGTAGATATCTCTTCCATGTTGAAGGAAAACTCAAGTAGACATCTCAATTTGGGAGTAGATGTCTCCTCTTGGAAGTAGATGTTTCCTAGAAGATGTCTTTAGGAAGATGTCTCTTCTGGATGAGGCTCAATAAGATGGAGTTCAGGAATGACTGCCAAAGATTATAGTCTTATAGGGTACTTATAATAAATTAAAAACTTATCTCTACTTAACTTCTTTGTTGATGAGAATGAAGTTGCCTAGTAAGCTTGAGAATGAGATCCCTCTTTTGAGGTTTCTCTTCTTACACAAACTTCTTCGATTTTCAAGGCTTGGCTCCCTCTCACAATTTTTTTGAAGGGAGTCTCCTCATTCCCATGTTTCTTCCTTTTAATTCTTCATTCTTTCTTTACTCCCTTGTCCTTTCAAGTTATCCATGTTTTCCTCTAGTCATGCATAGTTTCCTTTCTAGGTGCATTTGGATAAGATGAAGGAGTCTTATGATATGACAAAGTGTTCATATGATAATATTTTAAATTGCAATTCCATTGCTTATGTTCAAATATATTACAATAATGACATCTAATCTTTCTATAGTGGTTAAAGTAATCAACCCTTGGAGTTACCTTTTGATTACCTATAGTGCTAGTGATTACCTCAATCTTTGAAGTATTTTCTTGTTTAGATGAGTTTTATGTAGATTCTTGTTCCTGTTGATAACATCCTGGGCCACTATTATCATTTGGACTTATTCCCTGTCCAAGAACCATCTGAAGGGACTCCTTTCCTTTGACCAGCCTCTCATTTACAAGTTTAGCATCTACAAGTTCTTCCTTAACATGCTCATTAAACTTGGTGAGTTTTCATTCTTAGCCCTAAGGTCTGGGATTTATTTTGTGAGGTCTAAAATCTTTAAATTTAATGAATAGATATCTAGATCCTTGCTTTTTAGTTGTTTATTCATCTTTGTGCAAAATTTTGAAAAGATAAAAGTTCATTATACAAAAGTTCATACATGTCTTCCTTATTTTCAAATTCATCATTTGAGAGGCTAAAATCATCATTTGTAAGAGTCATGTAGATAGGATGTGAATCTTTTGTGGTCTCATCCATCTCTTCTTCACTTTGTTCTTCATCATCCTAGTTTGAATAGAAGCTGGTCTTTTGTGCATCCATATCACTTCTATTCCTTTGTTGCAACTTGCCATTACTAGGACATTCAAAGGCCACATAGCCTCTTCCACCACATATCCAACATTCTATTGAAGAAGAATTAAAGTTAGAATTTAAATTTTTTTTACCTCTTTCCTTACCTTTGAATTGATTTGGTCTTTGTTGGTTTGAGCTCATATTCCTTTTTGCCATAAGCCTTTGCAGCCTTTTTGATAGAAGTGCTATTTCTTCTTCATTGCTCACATCTTGCTTAGTAGATTCCTTATCTTTGGAGGCTAATTTTAGGGCAATGGGCTTTTCCTTTATTGCCCCTTCTCTTATTAGGTTCATTTCATAAGCAATAAGAACACTTTGGAGCTTTTCAAATTTTAAAAGTAAAAAATTTATAATTTCCTCCATGGCTATAACTTTAGGTCTAAATTCCAGTTGTAGAGTCCTAATCATTTTTATTATTATATTACTTTTCAGTAAGTCCTTGCCTGTGCCCCTAATTTCCACAAATTCTTTTATTTTCTCATCTTTTTTCATTCTAAGTTTATCATACTCACTTTGCAAGACTAAAAGCTTAGATTGCTTAACTGTAGACGTTCCCTCATAGGTAACTTCTAAAGTTTTCCAAATTTTTTACGATTTTACATCTAAATAATCTATTAAATTTAGAATTATTCAAAGCAAAGTATAGATAATTTTTTGCTTTAGAATCATGCATAAACTTATCTCTTTCTTCTTGTGGCCACTTGCTTTGGGGCTTAATGGCCTTTATTGTGTTGTCAACGGGCGGTGTGTAGTCTTTGAGGATGGACTCCCAAACTTCAAACTCCATAGAATCGAAGAAGCCTTGCATCCTTGCCTTCCAATAGGCAAAGTTGAATCCATCAAACAGTTGTGGCTTTGTGTAAGATTTCCTGTCCATAGTTCACTCTTGAAGTTGATGTTGGATGAAGGAGTACTAGGCTCTAGTACCACTTGAGGATCAAGAACTTAGAAGTGCGCACGGGGTG
>MNCI01029550.1:798030-841361 GCA_015680685.1 Gnetum montanum
AAAGATGATTCCAAATTAGGGACAAGGGTTTTTTTTTTTTTTTTTTTTTTGCCAAAGTGTACAATAGCAAAGTATAATAACTAAAATTGAAGCTTTATTATTTAAAGACTTATAGGATCTATTGGATAGATATTACATTTTCATAAAAAAATAAAGATAGACTCTGCAAATTAACCAAGCACAAATATGAGCAATAAAAAAAATCATATAAGTTTTTTGCTACAATTTTTTAACAGTCTCAAATGGATAGTCATAACATAGAAAAGAAATACATGAAACTTTCTTTGTCTGTATCCATTTATCATCAAGACACCATGAAAGAATAACAAAATATATCTAGAAATTTGTACTAACTAATTAATTCCAATTATTAATAATAGAATGTAGCTCTTATGCCTCCACATAGTTAAGTGAAGGTAATCTTTAAGAACTCCTAACCTACACAATCTATAGGTGTGCTCTTTTTAGGGGAGTTGAACCCATCTTTCACTTTCAATTCCAAAATGATGTGAATATGACATCTGCTACTTAATTGGAACAACAACTAATAGATAGTGAGCTTATGCATCTAGTTTTTTAGATGTAATGTGATATATATAAAACTATTTCTTTCCTTCTACATTAGATCACAAGTGTGTTAAAACCTTCTACTTGACTAGCAGGTGAATATGCTATACATCTTTCTAAGAGATATTCTATTTTCTCAACCATTGCATTCCTTGAAATACCAATTGCACTCTCGTGAATCCTCCAGAGTCGCTTTAAAGAATTTATCTTGCCTTGAGATATGCAAAATATGAGTGTATGTAATGATTTAGCACAAGGCTTCTACTTCTAATGGTAAAAATCATATTCACATAATAACATTAATTAAGATGTTTGCATCTTCATGTTTGCCTCATTGTGAAGAAATTTTTTTTGCACTCTTTCAACATCTTTTTCAAGTTTGGCATTGAGTCTAGATTTCCAAACAACACATCCATATAATACAATAGGATATATGATAGGCTGAAAAATTTATTTTTTGAACTTCCAATCCTAGAGTCCTAAATTCTTGCACTTGCTTGTGAAATCATATAAAGCTTTGTAATAGGATTTGCAATAATATTTGGCTTCACAAAATGATAATTCCAAGGCTTTGTAGAGATCTTTCTTAAAGAGTGAGAGAGAATAAAAGAGCGAGATTTGGTTTCACCAAAATTAATTCAGAAAAGATCATAGAGGATATCTTTTTATAACCCACCAAAAGACTTATTATATGTAGATGATGTTGTCTTAAATTCAAATCTAATGGAAAGATTACAACAAATAGATAATACTCTTGATAACTTTTTTGTCATTCATGAATGAAAGTTAATGTTTGAAAGACCAAAATCATTATTTGTGACACATGTAATAAGATATATAATTTTAATATAGTTAAATGAGATGTTAGCTTAGTGATATAGCTCTTGATTTGAAAACTTTAACTTATGGGTTTGATTGGAGTAGATAGTGTGAAAAGGGTCTTATAGCATACCAAAATACTAATAACATGATAGTAATTATAGATTAGTAGTGTTCTAGAAATTATTCAAAAAATTTATAGGTCCTTTACATTGTGAATTTACTAATATTAATGGAAGTATTGCAAACAAAATTTTTTCTTTGAACAACATTAGTTTCTTTAATAGTTTTGATGTTTTTGGTTTAGTAGAAATTTGGGATGATGACGATTCAAAATATTTTGTAGTTTTAGGGTTCTTTAAATTTTTAGTAAAAAAAAAAAATTGCTAAAGTAAGCAAATGAGGAAGACACTTATTAGGTATTATTTGTTTAGTTAGAAATATTTAGCAAATAAATGCAAGTTAAAAATGTTAGAAATTTCTTAAATTTTAAAATAAAGGTGGCTCACTAAATGGGGTGACCTCATTGAGATAGTTGCAGAATAGAGGGGGTGATCCAATTGTTAAAAAAACTAATGTTTTTTTGATTTTGAAATTGTGATAACACCATGATTATATGAGTTTTGGACTCATCTTGGGCTTATTAGAAAGCTTTTTCTACAATTTATAATCTTGTAAAATTTTAGATTAATTGAAATTTCTTTGGTGAATCAAATTTGTCTTATAAAAGGGATCTTGGATAAAATTATTTAGTTTCTAGAATAGAAATTGGTAACCTGTGAGATGAATATTTAGATGATCCAATAGAATTATGGAGTAAGTAAATACTTGATATGAATGTCTTTGAACAATCTATCTTTTTGCAAAATTTGCACTTGATTTAATGGTTAAATTTTTTTACATAAGAGTGATACTAAATATGATGTTTTACTCTCTAAAAATTATAATGAAGTTTAATGATCCTTGAAATCTTGATGAACTCATTGAATTCAAATGTGCAATTGAAGCTACAACTAATTAAAGATAAAATAGAATAATAATGATTAATAAACAATGAAATTTAAATGGACTGATGTTTTGTAAACAATTGAATTAATGAATCGTTAAATGTTGATGACTATGATGAATTGATGATGGATGATGAAAATTCTTGGAGTGTTGGATAATAAATTGATGAATTTGATGTATATAATAGAAATTTTGTAATCAAATAATTCTTATTCCTTCATGATCAAATACAATATTATATGCCTATGTATTTGTAGGCATTTGATGGGGCCATTATTACTAATGAAGGAACAAGTTTATTTTAATGGAAAATGGATTAGGAATTGAAGAGACAAGTGAGATTAGGGCCATTCTATTATTACGTTTTCCCATCAATCTTTTATGAAATAAAAAGTAAAATGAATTTTCTATTTTGTTTTATATGGGATAAAAAATAATTAGAGTTCATATGGTTATCCCTATATTACAAAGAATCTAAATTATCTTCACGTTATTGTATCATTCATAGCTTACATATTTTTCTTTGTAAGATATTTTAAACATACTAGATTCATCATGAGTTGCATTTAATTTCTCAAGGAAAATTTTCTCTCTTTTTACTTTATTTTTAACTTTGACTCTTGTCTTTATGCTTTTACTTGAATTTTCTATACTTTGTTATGTAGATGTGACCTTTAATCACTTTGAATTTTGATTTATTGAAATCATTCTTTCTTCTAATTTGGTAACCACAACATGGACACATAGATTGAGTGAAGACAAATGAATCTAAGTGCATGCTAGCTTTAATAAAAAAAAATAGATAATTATAAGTAGTGTATTTGGCTAAAAATTCATCATCGACGCGGTTGTGTATTTCTTACTATTTTTTATTTTATCCCTATAGAAGCTACATTTTATAATATTGAAGGGTTTTCAAAAGATTTTTCTTTCTAGAATTTAAAAAACTATATTATAGAATTCATAAAAAAAGGAATAATTTTTATTTATTGAGATTTAAATGCTAGAATTAATCTTTAGTAAACAAAAATTATTCAAGGTTAACATGAAATTGGTGGCATAGAGATTACTTATAAAAGTTGGTCTTTGTATTTTATAGATAGTAATATCAATAGAACGAGACAACAATTCTTGCATAGGGTAAAGACTTTAGATCTTCTAATTTGCAATGGGCTTACCAAGTTTTTAGGATTTACATCTTTTACATTTACATGACCTTAAGGTAACTCATTTATTGACTTTTTTTTTATCTTTTAATGATCATATCATGTATATTATAGAGTTTATAATGGAAGAGGATCTAGTGGACTCTCATCATTATCATTTGAAATTTGATTTACAAATTAGTATGTAGTTTGATGCAAAAAAGAAACAAAAAAATTCTCATCAAGAAAGATTACTTGAAGAGGTAAAAGATAAACATAAAGAAGTACTACGTAGAATGAATTTGAAACAAATATTCTTTAAGGTAGTTAAGTAGGTTAATAGTGCTTACAAACATAAGCTTTGTTTGATGATGATTGTGTCTAAGCTAAGAAAGATATAAAAAATCCTAGTAGTCTAGGAATAAGTTTACTAACAATAAAAATGATGTTTTTTTGAAGTACAACAAGAATAATTTTTCTACATAATAAAAAAAAAGCCTAAGAAATTTAGGAAGTTTTTCTAATGTAAAGTATTTACATAGTTGAATTGTCAATTTGATGATGTTTGTCCATATTATGATAATCTTTTTCAAAAGAAGATGATATTTATTATTATAATTTTGGTCAAGCTTATTTGTATTTTACCTTAGAAGAAGTGAAAGTAGACATTAACAAATTAGCATGTGTAAAAGTTATAGATTTAGAAGGTTTATATACTAAATTGCATAAATGGGTAGGTGTAACATCCTATTTCTAATTAGGAGTAGAGTTGTAATAAAAGACATGTAAATTATGTAATTAATATTCTATTATAAAAGAGTACCTTGTTATGAAAAGTTGTAATCATTCATGGTATCCTTAGGGCTTTGACTTATTATATTTAAGAGTTAGTAACTTAGAGGTCATGTTAGCATGGAGTTGGTAAAGGTAAGTGACAAGAGTTCAATGAAGTAGGACAAAAAGGAACTAATCACACTTTTAGTCTTATGGCCTCACCATGGTATAGTGCTAGATTACCTTTAAGGGGACTTAGTGTCACATGAAGATAATCTTGAGGCCTCCATTGTGATATTTTATTTTTAATTTTCATTATTTATCAATAAAGATTCCACCTCGCTTTTCTTTCTATTTTCAAATGAACCAATAATTATTCTCTTTTACGCACAATATTCAAGTTATGCATGATTATTTAAAGTTATTTCATGACATTTAGGAACAAGATGTCATAACAAAACTATCTATTCTATTAGAAATTTGAAAAATATTAAATGTTATTGCTATTAATAGCCTTGTTGAATGGTCGAAGATTAGTAAAGTAATGCTTCTTTATAAGAAAGATGATAAAAGCAATTTAAAAAACTATCGTATGCTAGTTGTAAGCAATATTTTTTCTAAGCTGTTAAGTACTATTCTTAAAAGAAGAATAAGTAACTAGATAGAAGCAAATAATGTTAGGGTAATCTGCCAAGCAGGTTTTATATTGAACCATTCTATTGTTGATTATCTTGTCATTCTTAGATACTGCATTAAAATTTCAAAAAAGCCTAATAAAAAATTACTTAATTTTTTATAGATTTTACAAAAGCTTATGATTCACCGAGTCAAAAAAATTTATGGCTACATCTAAATAAAATAGGCTTCCTTGTAGAACTCATGATAATGACTTAGAAGTTATATGAAGAAGTTATTATCAAGCTGAAGATAATGAATTAGAAAATAATTTTAAAATTTTGAGAAAAATTGGGATGAACCACTGTTATCATTTATCTTCAGATTTTTTTGATTTCTTCATTAATGAGTTGTAGGATTGGATGTGTAATAAACAACTTAGACATGTTATAAAAATATAGGTTCTCAAGCAATGAACCTACTTCTTATAAAGAAGGTAATATTTATTTAGTTGTAAGCATTATCTACTTTGCAAGTTAATGTAGAGAAAACTAAAATGATAATATGAGGCATAAGAAACACACTGTTAATTTTAAATTTGGTGATCAAAATATACAATTTTGAGCTCTTTTATATACTTGGGTCTTCAATGTGTGAATAACTATGGATGAGATAAATGCATTAAAGAAAAAATAACAAGAGAAGTAAAAGTTAATTATACAATTAAAAAATATAAGACGTTAGGAACTTGGACTTAGAAGGTTAGAAGATAAATCTTTCACATAGTCATTTATCCTATTTATGTTATATGGATTGATAATTTGGAAACTAGGTCTTAGTGCTCAAAATTAAAAGAATATTAAAGAGTTTAGACAATATTTTTATTTGATGAATTAAAGGTGAAATTAAAAATACCCTATTTTATGCTTTTTTGAGAGTGTAATTTGCTTTCTCTAGAAACATGATGAAGTATCTATTGGTCAACTGCATCGACATATCCTCATTAACACAACCCCATCGACACATCCCTGTCGATGCATCCTTTGATGCATTGATGCATATGTGTCAATGTTGATATACATGAAGCCTATATAAATGCATGAACCATATGCATTTATGGCAATTTTGTCATTCTTGTAGCTATACTCTTCTAGTTTTCTTTCTTAAGACTTAGCTAAATTTCCATATGAGTATTGACAACATGGATTGAGTTGACTGTACATAGTTTTATTTGAATACATGATGTACATGGAGACTTCTACATGATAGTAGATTAATTCCTTTTCATTGCAACCCTTTGACTAGCACATGGTTTATTCTTAGCATTTTACTCTTAATAGATTTTACTTTCCAGGAATTAGCAATTTAATATATTATTCTATAATAGTATGAGTACAACCATTTGAAGCATAATATATTAATATTTAGTAATCCTAGTAGTGAATACTTGATACACCCAATAGTAGATACTTGGTAATCTGGTACCATTAATATAGGTTTAGGATGCGTACAAAAAGTGGGAACAGATGCTCAACACGTAGGATAGCTTAGACTACTCTTAATTCCATAGTTAGTTAGAAACTAATATTTTAATTGCTTTATTATTTTAATAATAAAAATATAAATATATTATACCTCAATCTCACTTAATCATACCCACTAAGCTAGCATAAGAAATGATTGGGAAGACAATGGCCAACAACCTCATGGTTAGTTATCTAGGATACTATTAGCCCAAAGTTCTATAGAATTTGACTAGATCACATGTACATACTTGCTACTTATCATTAACACCATTTTTGGGGAGTTATTGTCCACTAAGTGTTCTAGATAATTAAATCATACAAAGATCATTGTAGGAACATAAAGAGCCACCATTAGAAAAAATAAAAATATTTTATTAAAGGCATACTACAAGAACAATCTAAAAGATGTCTTCTCATAGGATTGATTCCCTATCTATTGATGATTCTACAAAGAAACATGAAAAAATAAGAAAAAATTTAGATGAAGTACCATAACAACTTAAGGTTATCTACATCCATTTGGATCCATGTTATTTGGATCTTAATTTCATCCTTCACTAGGTTGAGTAAAGACTTGGAAGAAAACATTGTGTTGCCACCCAATCGAGTCATTTCATCAATGTTTATGGTAGCATTGATCAAGTTGGAAGCTGAAGTAGTAGCTTTGGAGTACCAAGTGATAGAAGACCTCTCTAGAGATTATGAACATATGAAGGCCTAACTTCAAAAAGATAAACTCATGGAATCTCACCATGAGGTCTCCAATGGCAAAAAGGTTTTGATCACACTAACAACATAATTCAAAAAGGAGAATACTAAATATCCTTCAAGGTGATCTCAACACTAAGTTCCTCTTCTCTTTAGTGAAGGAAACATAACTCACCAATGATTACATTTGAGTGGCAAGGTACCCCTACACTCAACTAGACGAATATGAGCACTTCATGCATGATTCGGTTGAACTCCGCAGATGAACTAGTTGTGGTATCTAGATAGTTACTCGTAGATCGTAGTTCACTGTCTTCCCACCTGAACTAGTATTAGCTTTGTCACATATGGTTTAGTCCAGAGTGAGGTGTATGATGTGTTCCTACACTAATGCTACTCCTGGGTATGATGGGAAATAATATCAACTAAGCTAGGAGAGAGAGGGTGAGAGAGAATCTAAACTAGCCTAAGTGTGATGAGCATTCATTCCTTAATCATCCGTACACATCTTGGACCTCATGCACAACTACCACTGGGATTACCAAGCACATGGCCTAGGGACGCTATTGGGTTACCAAGTAGTCACACTTAAATGCTCATGATTAAGTCGTACTCATTCTGAGTTACTAGAAGATAAGGGTAGAGAGATATTAACTAAGAAAGCAATAAATAACAATAACAATTAAATAATTAAGCTAAGTGGATGCTGCAATGATGAAGTAATCTTGATCTTTTTTGCCGGTCATGTGCATGTCCAAGTACGTCACACTTGAATAAGGATGCCATACAATTACAATCATTACACTACGGGCATGCACTGGGAGAAAGGGTTGAGAGGAAAAACTAACAAAAAGTCCCTACCTTATACTAAAAACTAGATTCTAAACCAAATCCACCTGCCTCTTATTTATAGATGAGGAGATAGGCCACGATATCGTGTATCCGATATCGCATCTAGGCTATGATATCGTGTACGCGATATCATGGGTGCGATATCGCAGCCAACAATTCATGACTTATCAACATTCTATCTTAACAAGAAATCAAGATAAAGAGAGAGCTAGACCCAAAACTAGGAGGATCCCAAGACTTGGGTCTTCTAGTTATTAGGCCAAGGAATAACTAAGGTACTAGAGAAGAAGAGCAAGCCAACATATCTCTACTAGCTTTCCATCTTCACTATCTTCTTCATTGTCTAGCTCTCATGAGGGAGAATGTGACTAAGACTAAAGGAAAGTGATTAGAGGCAAGATGAGGATGATAGACAATCCTATCATATAGATGAAAGAAGGAAACGTAGAAAAGAATAGGAAGGAGAGGAGCATCAAGAAAGAAGACATAGTAGGCCACACGATAGGAGACATGGCCATGATAGGGATCATAATGAACAATATGACTATGATAAATCATTGCTTACTACAAGAAGCATAATCAACATCTGTGAGATATTTCACATCTCATAGGCATCCAGGGTATAGTTGGATCAAATTGCTTAACATGCACACTATTCCTAAATTTATGGGAGGTTAAAATGTTGATCCATAGAACCATCTGCAAGTCTTCCATGATACCTATGTCTTGTAGAACATTAAAAATGACTAGAAAAAGCTTAAGTTATTCCCCAAGATACTCATAAAGGAAGTTGAAAGTTGGCACTACTCCTTGAAATTAGAATTTACTTGTAGATGGAATACAATGCTAGAGCTATTCAATGACAAGTATTAGATATATTTCAGGGTATCTAACTTAAGGAAGAAGATTCAAGGATGGAAATAAGGTAACCATGAATCCCTTGATGTAGTCTTGGGTAGGTACTATTCTTTGCTACATAGGTTCATAGGCCACAATTTCTCTCAAAGAAAGTAGCTTCACCATGTCATAGATGGACTTAAAAGCAAAACTAAAGAAACTATTTGGGTTTATGCCTAAGGAAGACTACCAAACAGAAGGATTCATTGGATCCAAAGGCTTATCAACTAGGTACCAAAAGAAGAAGAGGAATTAAAGAAAAGAGAAAGTGCCAAGGATTACAATAGAGACCCCTCCATTTGCAAAAAGGAGAGCCATCTCTATGACCTAGAGGAGGAAGCACCATTAGAGGAGGTTGTGCAAAGGAAGACATTATTGATTCAAAAATCTATCACTAAGATATTAGTCAAGGTGGATAAGATATGGGACTCTTTGAATAAGAAGTTCCAAATAGCATTTAAAATTATGTAGGAGAAAACAAAGTAAGGGAGCAAGGATAAAGATAAGAGAAGGAAGAAGGGCACAAAGAAGTACTATCATCATCAAAAAGATAAGGCTATAGCTATAGAAGAGGTTGTTAATCTAGACATAGATGATGCAAGATGTGACATTTTCCAATCTCACCATCTTAAGGGATGTTTCCTCATTCTATCATAATTACAAGAATTTAAGGTCTATGCTTTAAATCCAAAGCTTGTGAAAAGATAACCACACAGGAGGTCATCTTATCCTAAAGAAAACAACTATAGCAATTCCATCAATAGTAGTACTGTCTAAGTGGAATGCCATCATAACCTCAGGATTACTATCATTAGTGATAAAATCCATAGTCATGGGAAATGACACCATAAATATAGTAGTATCCTTACTGTCAATTAGATCCATATAACTACTATGTCCAAAACCCTATGTCACCAAGTGGCTTCACAGGCCACACTTATTTCCACCATTACTATCCTCCTAAATACCATAGACCTACTACTCCACTTTCTAAGTCTCCTTTTGCATACACTCCTTATCATCCTCAACAACATGTGCATTATAAATCCACTCCCTTGCCAATTATACCACTCATGCAAGATGAAAGATCTCTGCAGCCCTAGCAATATAATGTTACAAGAGTAGTAAACTTGCTAGTGGATGATACTTCAAATACTTTCAAGCATAAATATAGGAAGAGACTATTTTTTAGGCCTAATAGTCCATCCAAATCATCATAGACATCTATGGTTGTGGACTTCTCTCAAATTGACCAAGGGATGCCTATCAAGCTACCTTCAAATCAAAGACCCAAAAATGTTCAAACTAGATAAAAGAAGGACACTTTCCTAGGAAGAGAATTAACCCTAAAATTTTTATGATCTATTTGCAAATTGTCGGAAATGATCTATGCAAGGATCTATTAGACTTAGATTTTAGTTTAAATTTAGTCTTCTGAGAGATGTACTAATGAGCAACGAGTATATCATATGCCCAACCATACGAATCACTAACGTTCACTAAGAGATTTGGTCAAATTCTATAGACCTTAGCTCTCAAGGTACACTGGGTCTAGGTGAATATCAAGGAAGTAATCATTGTATTCTCAGTCTCACTTGTGAAGTGCAAGTGCATGGTTAAGTGTAACATAGGCATATGATTTTTTATCATTTTATGTTTTATGGTTTAAAGCACCTAAGTGCTAGAAAATAAAGTAATTAAATGTTTAACTAATCTAGTAACTAACTAATGTCTTAAAAAATCCTAACATAAGCATTCATTTCCATTTACCATACACATCCTAAACAATGTTGTAATGTTACTGATTACAAGCGTTAAGCATTACTGGGATTACCAAATGTTAACATATGCTCGAAATGGTCATACTTATGTGGTTAATTAATCCAGCACATTAAAGTAAATTACTTAATTAATAGATGCATTTAAAGTAAACATTAATCTATTTCCAAATTTTACAAGGTTTGTGAAGAAATCTCATCTTTATTTCTAGTCATACTAAGGTGCTTAGGTACATTAGTATTTGAATAAAGATCTGTACACTTCTCACTCCTACTGTGGGCACTTAGAAAATATTCTAACTATTAAATAAAGAAAATGTAAGAGTTTCACTAAGACACTAATGGATTAATGCCATAAATGTAGTTGGTGAATGCGTATTTATAGGAAAAGATAGACACTATGTCGACAGGGTCATGTCAACGCATCAGACCATACATTGATGTGACTATGTTGACAGAATTACATTGATGGGATTACATCGATCGCATCCTGTTGATGCAACCCAAGGAAGATGCTTCATTATACCCCCATGACTAAATGAAAACTCATCCTCAAGTGAACAAAAGGAGGAACAAGTTTTTTACAAACTATTGGGAAGGTATGAGACTATTGACTAACTACAGATACACAAACTAACATAAAAAAAAACTAAGTATCCAAGTGTATGGATTTACAATCATTACGAAAATTTGATGTTTAGGATAACAAAATTGAACACTATGACATCACAACTCCTTTGATGGCTTGAAGATGAGGATGAAAATTAGACATTTCCAAGTAGTGGAAGCTCTTGAGATTTCAAAGGACCTTCTCCTATCTTCAATGAATGCTATTGATGAGGTGGTGTTTATGGCTATCCTACTATAGCTGCAACTTTTGGTGAAAGATGGAAAGCATCCAACAATGTTTTTATCTTCTGCTTCTTATTCTTGGAATCATACGTAGTCCACGTAGCATTGTTAATGTGGGCTGGTATGGGAATGTTCCAAGGGTAGGGCATTGTAGGGAACAACGTCTTAACATTGACAAACTAGGTAGGGAACTATTTGCATTTAATTTTAAATGCCCTAAATTAACTATGCAAATCTTGGTAATCATTCATTCTTTTGGCCAAGTTCTTAGTTATTGATCTTTGATTAGTGAAATTTGCCTTAGAAACCTTGAGTTCTGCATTTGCTATTACAAGCTTCTAATTATTCTCCTTATGGTGCTTGAACTCTACCTCATATAAAAGGTATGAGTTGGCAGCTTGCTTCTTCAACTCTAACCTCAACCTTTTGGTAGTTAGCATTACTAGGTTTGAATAACAGAGGCTCGCAAGCTCCATGTACTCCATCATTTCCTTGATCTACAGCTCCTTGAGATGGATCTCAGCCTTGTTGTACGTGTTTAATCCATCAAAGATGGGCTGCCACATGTTGCCTCCTTCTTTGACCTGTTGGAGGGCCTCATTCACCTTCAACTTTGCTGGTTGGATGTTTTCTTCATTTATCTCCTTCTGCTAGTTAACTTGATCCTTGTAATGGTTCTTGACCCTTTTAAATTTAAGGGACTTTTTTTCCAAGTGGTAATTTTGATTGTAAACTTCTAGCTAAGGGCATGTACCTCTTCCATCGAGAGGTTACGATTTTCTATTACCAACTTTCTTAGTTTAGTGTTTACTCTAGCAAATTGCTCTTGCTGCTATTGGACGAATTTAGTCATATGCTCTTTCTACATCTCAACATTTTGTAGGCGATGGTTCTTCTAGGTCAGCCTTATGTTCTCCTAGTAAACCTTTGACAAGTCCTTTTAAATGGTGTAGGTGGTGGCATCAGCTAAGGATTGGTCAAAGATTGCCGACTCCTTCATGTACTCAGCCTCTTTAAGTTTTTGCTGAAGTTGTTAGAAAGCTTCATCTCTTGAGACTACTTGGCTGAGTACAATGGGATTAGTGAGGCAGGCTTTGAGTTTTCCAACTTTCGCAACTAAGTGTTGAATCTCAGCTTGGGCTATTTCTAGTTGGGCATTGGCAATGAGAACTTTTCCCTTAGCCTTAAGTAACTTTGATTGGTTTGTTGAAATGGTTTCTGGGATATTGAAGATATTCAAAATTGGTTTCCTGGTTCCTACTGGTTGGTCCAATAACTCTTCATGCTGGGCTACACTGAATCTCCTACTTGGTGCTCCTGCAGACACCTACATGTCTCTAAGTGCAGCAACATCTAGTACAGATGCTATAGGGGCATTGAGTGCATTAGCCACTCTGTTAGATACTACTTTTGCTTTCATTTCTTGTCCTTGGTGCTACATCACCAAAAAAGTTGCCCCCTCCTCCAAATGCATTAAAAAGGTAGTAGCATTCTTAGAGATTTATGTGAATTGCTACTGTTGAGAGAGGGATATCGTTATCTCTTAGGTGCTAGGATTTAATCTCTAAGCACCTACATTCTTTGGGTGGAAAACATTGGTGCTAAGCCCTCCATGTTGCTAATGGTTGTGCTACTTTGTTGAGATGACTCAATGCTAGTTTTAAGATAGAGGGTTCACCACCACTCGGTCCTACCTACTACTATTGTAGGAGTTGTTCACATAGCTCGTGCATGTGCTCAATAGTAGTGCCAGACTCAGCATTGTTTTCTCATGAGTGGGTGGTTATGGCAATTACTCCTCTTTGATCACATTGGTAGGAACTTTTTCTTTCATCATTTCCACCCAAGAGGTAGAAGGAGCATGTGTGATATTATCATTGGAATAGTGGGCTATTCCTCCCCTTCTACATAATTTTTTGATGAGACATGGGAAGGAAAGTGCCTTCCTTCCATGTTTATTTTCTTTGAATTACTTCTTTATCTTTAGATAGATTAGCTATGGAAGGTTAACAAGAATTTTCCACTTTGAGTGGCACACACACAGGTAGAGAAGATTGTTATCTTGTTGGGCCTCATCATTGGATTAAGGTGGTAAGCTACCATTTTAAAGTATGCATGCTCTATCATCATGAGTCTTTATGGTCAACACCATAGCACCATCGAACCCACTCCTTCTTAACCTTAGGGTACACTTGCATTAATATCTTTGCCAAGGTTGCCCTAGTTTCTGGCATCCCAAGAGCCTTAGAAATGGCCTTTACTGAGTAGGACATAGAGATGTTTTTTATCTTCATTGTGGCATCACCCTATCTATTATTCTAGAAGAGGTATGTTTCATTCATGTACCATTCTCCATTGGAAGTGAGAATGGACCACATGGAAAAAGTTTGAAGTTGTGTTTTAACATCCTCTAGGGCAAAGTCTAAGAAAGATCCAAATTCTAGTTTGGAAAGAACTATTTTTTGGACCTCCTTGGACATAATTTGCCTCAGATAGGCCTCCATTAGAGTGACTCAATGTTAGGTCTGGGTCAAGGCATCTCATCTTGGTGGGACTACTCCATTTTAACTTCTAGAATCTATTAGCTAGATTCCATTTTGGGATCCTCATGAAGAGGTACTATTGCATGTATCTCTGTTGCTTGCTCCAGAGGTTATTCTTGTTGACCCCTTCTAGTTCTAGGCCACTTGTCCCTTGGTTGGGATGGTCCTCCTTCCTATGGACACTTTGGTCTTGGTGCCATCTATGATCACAACATGACCAAGGATTAGAATTTAATGTGTAACTTTATAACATTTAAGTACTTTATCTCTTGGATTTATTACACTTGGCTAAGTTTTGAACATGGTAGATTCATCATTTTGATATTATTTTATTTTAATGTTTATTAGAGTTCATTGGGAAGGTTTAACTCTCATAAATTAGTGATTTTAATGTTATTTTATTGGTTAAATCTTGTGGGAGTTAGAAAATTTTCAAAAAAAATTTCATCGAAAACCTACGGTTTTTGATCCTCACAATGAGAGCTTACCTTCGATAGCTTTAAAAATAAAGAATGAAGTAAATCAGACAAGTGGTTTGATAGTTATGGGCTTTGGAAGCTTCTATTCCTGTTACATTTGAAGCAAATGGAAAAAACTTCCAAAGTGTTAGATGGTATTTATAGATTTTTATGGTTGCGTCGATGGGATCCCATATATGGGGTTACATCAACGTGAGGATTGCGTTGATGGGATCCCATTGACACAACCAAAGAAAAAAATTTTCACTTTGAAAAATAGCAAGAAAATAAAGAGTTTTTGAGCAAAATTGAAGTTTTTATAAAAATATAGAAAGGGTATCAACATGAAGAAATGCTTGAAGAGAGCTAGAAAATCCACAAAAAGGATTTTTTATTGGGAGAAATGATGTGGAGAACTTGAAAAGAAGTGAAAAATTGAACATAATTGACATGGAGCATGAATGATTTGAATGCGAAAATACCTAAGGATAAGAAACTTAACTAGTCCAACTAAGAGGTATGCAAGTGGATCCTCCTCATAGTAGGCTCATGCCTTTAATGCCCACTCATGCCCTCAAATCAAGGAGTTTGTGGACCCCATGGATGATTAATGATTATGAAAAGTTAAGGACTAAATCTCGTAAGAATCTACCTAAGAATTTTGACACATCAAACTAAGACATTGAAAAAAACATGAAAAATTGGTAGTGAGGTGAGTTATGAGAAGCATAGATGAATGAGAGAGAGAGAGAGAGAGGAATGGATTTTCAGATTGTGGTGACATGAAGTCCCTTGTGGATTTCATAGTTAACATGGCTTGATAACATCCATCCTTAGTCTAAATCAAAACCAACCACTTTCAGTGACTTTGGATTGACATTATAAGACTAGTCCACCCCCTCAAGATATAAGAGCATTCCCATAGATTAATCACCATCCTAAAAGAGAAGAAAAGTAGAACATGAAGTGATATGGGCCTTAGTTAGAGGGGACCTTTAGGCATGGGTAACATGTATCTCTAGTCCCATAACTAGTGCTTGTAGCCCATTTTTTCATTTAAGGGATGTGCTTTGAATTTCCATTATTTGTTATTTTGTTATGTTTAATTTTGTTTTTGATGGGAACCACACCATGCAAATTCTTTTTGGCGTCTTGTTATTGGTCAACAGTAGAATGGTGAGAAATCCATGAAAACACTTATGCACCCAAGAAGGTAGGCAAGTAGAGAGAGCATCAAATTCCCTTGAAGTCACATCCTTATCTATCCATTTAATGCTTCCCAAGTTTGAAAACTACCAAGGTCGCAAATTCGTTAAAAGTTTCATTAAGGAAGGGACCTCATATTTCCAAAACAAGGAACACCATAGAGTTTGTGGATGGGTGGATGTCGTGGACTCATTGCCTATTATCATGAAAAAGAAGTCATGTCTTAGTTATTAATACCAAAATTCAAAGATATAATCTAGACATTAGCAATCAAATAACATTATAGTACAATCCATCATCAATTAACAATTATAGTTATACTTAGTCCTAGCAGTAATAAAGGAAAACAAAACAAAACAAACATTAGGAAAACATAAGAAAAATTCCAACCAAATAAAGTAAAATATAGAAGAAATTTGTAAAATATTTAATAAAGAGAAAAATGTACTAAATATGGTGTAAAATGAAAAAAAAATGATGTAAAACAACAAAGTGTAAAAACAAAGAAGTGTAAAATAAGAAAGTGTAAAAACTAAGGAGCCATTTTAATGGATTAGCATGGATGGCCATCTCCCCCATGATTGAGTTGGAAGGAGGAGATCTAAAAAATTGAACACGCCTATCCATCTACTGAGGTATCCATCTACTGAGGTATTTTGGTCATTGGCTCACTTAGGCTCATGGAAAGGTTTGACTTATTGCATGTTGACTAGTAGCTTCTTGTTTGGATTTTTAGGTTTATATATTGACATGACCCCAGAAGGAAATGTTTCATAGATAACATAAGGCCCCTCCCACAATGTTTAGAGCCTGGTTCTTTGTGGTACGTGTGTGGGGTTCTAGTAGAGGACCCTATCTCCTAGTTAAAATTTGACTTTCTTTATTCTAAGGTCATGACATTGTTTGTTGTATGCCTTGTGCAACTCATTAGATGACAGGGCTACCAATAAGTTCTTGTCTAGCAAGTTAAGGTTCATCAATCTTTCTTTATATGTTAGACTTATGTCAAGGTCAAGGTCATAAGCTATTGAAAGTGTATGGAGCTTAGTTTGAATTGGAAGTATTAGAAGCTTTCCGTACACAAGCTCATAGAGAGAGTTGCCAATAGGAAGTTTCCATGTGGACCAATAGGCCCAAAGGGCATCGTTGAGTTCTGTACTCTAATCCTTCCTATTTACTAATAGTTCTTGTTAGTATCTTAGTGATTTCAATATTTGTAACCTTAGCTTGACCATTGGCTTGGGGGTGGTAAGGTGTTATTAATTTATGTTCAACCCCTAAGCATTGCATGAGTTTTCAAAAGGTAGTGCCTATGAAGTGAGTTTTATTATCAAAAATAAGTGCATGTGGCACACAAAATCTATTTACAACATTTTGTTGTACAAACCAAGCAATTGTAGAAGATATGCAATTAGTGATAGTTGTAGCTTTTGCCCATTTCATATAATAGTCAACAGTGACTATGATGTATGCATTTCCATTTAACATGGATGTGATGGGACCAATGAAGTTAATGTCTTAGATGTTGAAGGGCTCTAGTGGTTGGTGCCTAAGGTTCCTCCATATGAGCAATCATTCCACCATCATGTTGGTAGTGTTCACATGAGTAAATGAATTTGTGAGCATTCCTGAAGAGCATTGGTTAATAATACCTTGCCATGAGGATCTTAATGAATATGTATCTCTTGGGCCTCGATAAGGGCCCTCATGAGCATCTTAAAAAACATGTAGTTTATCAGCATCATAGACACACCAACAAACTAAGCCATCAATGCACACCTTGTAAAGGTGTTTGTTGATTTACATGAAGTGTTTCTCTTGGTGAAGTAACTATTGTTTCTTCCTACAGTCCCACTCCTATGGCATCTCTTGAGTGAGAAGATAGGTAAGAATGTGATCGCATCAATTGTGATCACACCAATTGGATTCAATGGGCATTTGTTTAGTTATGGCATTGGCAAAGAGGAGTTCAACAGAAAACTAATCTAATAGTGAGATCTTCTCCTCTTAGTTGTCCCATTGCAACTAAGACAAGTGGTTAGCAATCATGTTCTCAGTTCCCTTTTAATCTACCATTGTAAGATTGAACACTTACAAGATCACAAGCCACTGTATAACATGGGGGCTTACTGTTGGTTTGTTCATGAGGAACTAAATTGCATTGTGATCTGTGTGCATAAAAACCTTTTACCTAGGCTCATAGTGCCTGAATTGTTTCAAGCATAATACCACTATTATCAACTCTTTTTTTATTGTAGTGTAATTTAGTTGTGCAGCCACAATGCTTCTACTTATATAGTGGATGCAGTAAGGACATTTTTGATCAGTTAACTATGTGAGCATGTTTCCTAAGGCATAATTCGATGCATCCATCATGATGTGAAAAGGTCTAGACTAGTTAGGTGCTCATAGAATTAGAGTTTCCATGATCTTTTGCTTGAGATGCTAAAATGCATGCTTGCATTCCTTGGTCTAGACAAATGAAGCATCCTTCTTTGTTAGCTTCACCAATAGTTTAGTGATCTTAGAGAAATTTTCAATGAATCATCAGTAGTAGCCAATGTGTCCAAGGAATGGCCTCAGATCTTTAACTAATTTTGGTTGTTTGGTAATTTTTTGGATGATCCTTATTTTTTAAGGTCCACATTGATCCCTTTTTTTAGAAATTTTGTGCCCCAAAATAATGCCTTCTTAAATCATGAGGTGGCTTTTTTTCCAGTTGAGCCTAAGGTTTGTCTCCACACACCTTTTTAGTAGTTGCTCAAGATGGTCTAAAGCTTATTCAAATGTAGCCCCATAGGTGGAGAAGTCATGCATCAAGAATTTCACCTTACTACCAATATACTCTTGAAAGATGCTTAGGACAAGGCATTGAAATGTAACAAGGGCATTGCATAGGCCAAAAAATAACTTTTTGTATGCAAAAGTCCCCTAGGAACTTGTGAATGTTGTTTTGACTTGATCTTCTGGTGTTATCTGAATTTTGTTATAGCCACTATAACCATCAAGAAATTTGTAATAGCAATGCCTTGAAATGATGTTCAACACCTAGTCCACAAATGGGTACGAAAAGTGATCTTTATAACTTTCCTTGTTCAATAGCTTGAAATCAATGTAGACCCTCCACTTGTTACCTTTCTTTGGGACTATCATAAGTGAGCTAACCCACTCACTATTTGTAATGGGATAGATGAACCTTGCTTTGAGGAGTTGTTTAATCTTCTCCTTCATGATCTGCTTAAGTTTGGGATTCAACCATCATTGTGGATACTTCTTTGGCTTGATGGAAGGATCTATATAAATGCGATGCTGGCATATCCTACAATCAATCCTAGTGAGTTTAGAATATGACCAAGCAAAGGTTATTGGCCATTTGTTGACCACCTCCAACAACTTCTTTTTCTACACAAGAGCAAGGTTAACATTGATCATAATCAACTTTCCATTGTTTAGAAAGGCATATTCCATTTCGATTGATAAATGTTTTAGCTTAAGGGGCTTCTATTTAAAGCTTTAAGGGATCTCCAACTCTTCCCAGTTGGTTTCATTAGGTTCATCATCAAAGAGTTGGCAAGAAACATCCTCTAGTTCATCCATGCCTTTAATGTAGGTACTTGTAAGGATCTTAGTTGGTTCCATGCATATTGTTGAACTGCATGATGTATAAGCTGTCAGCCATTGGGTGCCCTCCTATTTTGTGGCTACTACATACATGCACCTTTGAATTTCCATCACATCAGCACACTATCTGCATGCTATGATAGATGTGATTTTCACATACCATAATTTCTTCACATAGTTGCATCCTATGTCACTGTACATAATGCACGAAATGTGCTTCCTCTTTATTTTTAAAAATTTATTTTCATTGGAAATTTCCAAGGAGAGGTCTTGGATTTCTAGTTATGCATTAATGATGCTCAACCAAGTCCTTCCCATGATGATTGGGAAGTCCCCCTTATAGTTATCAACATGGATGACTAGGAAGTCAACATGATAGGACCACATATAGACGATGGTTACAATGTCCTCCACTAGTCCCAATGGAATGATGATGGACTGATCTGCCAACTCAAGAGGAATGTTGTTCCTTTTAAGTGGACATAGGTTCTAGACTTTGCACATCTCATGGAAAATCAAATTCACACTAGAACCTGAGTTCAGAAGAGCCTTGCAAGGCTCATTCCCAACGATATGCAAGTAAATGAGGGGACTTCTAGGATCAGATCTTTTCCTAGGAAGGTGGCCAACCTTTGTCCAATTTGTAACAACATGGGCCAGCATCATAACATGCACTTTGGAAGGTGTTTGGTTTGAAGGGATCTTGAATGAGGTTGCAGAGAATGAGGGAGAAGTAGGATCTTCAACTGTTGGTATTTTTGAGGGTTTGGAAGGATTTCTAGTTCAAAAGAACAGTTTTTTTAGGGTTTGTTCTCTAAATCACTGAGCTAGCTTTAAGTTAATACTCCTTGTGGTGTTTCATTGCTATGGTTAAGTAGGAATTTCTCCCTGCATGGAAAGAGCTAGTGGCAGTTGAGTTGAGGGTGGAGGTATAGGTGCAAAAGGATGAGGAGGGTAGAATGGAAATGGGGATTCCCCTCTTGGACATTAGGATGAATAGTATTTAGAAGGGTAGTGGTGATGCTAGAATAATACATGACTAGAAGAGTCATGCAGAGAAACCAGTTGTTGAACGTAGTACCCATAGGGATTTGGCTATTGGTAAGGGTACTGCTGCCTTGGTGGTGGCATCCCCCATGGCTATGGGTGCTGCCACTATTGGTTTTACTCATGAGGTTAGGGGGAAGCTCCACTTGGATAGTAGGCTTGATGTTCGTGGAACTACCTATAGTTGCCTTTAGGATAAGGCAACCTTCTGGGTGCTTGCCTTCTTGTCAATCTTGGATTCAGCACATACACCCCAGACTCTTGCAAGTATGATATAATGGGGTAACATCCCTTAAAATGTTTATATTAGCAGATTTCACACCACCATCATCATCTATTTTAGACTTCGTAACCTATTCAATGATACCAACTTTGCCCTTACTCCTTTGGTGGGCATGTTCAGCTTCATTCATTCTCCTTCAGTCAAAATTGCTACCTTGTTCTTTTGATACTTCAACGACTTTGCTTTTTTGGATGGAAGGGTCCCCATTGAAGTCCTTCATGCTTTTCTTTTTCCACAACTTGTCTTATTCTTTGGCCACTTACTCAATCAACCTTTGGATCTGATGGGCTCTAAGCTCTAAAAGTCTCCCTTGGGCATAGATTCCAAAAGTTCTCCTTATTTTTGTTTAGAGCCCATCTATGATATGGTGGAGCTACTTCCTTTGAGAAAAGCCATGACTTGGGTACTTGTGCAATAGAGAGTAATATCTACCCATGAATGTATCCAAGGATTCATGTATTCCTTATCTCCATCCTTGGATGTACTTTCTTAGATTAGACACTTAAGAGTATGTTTGATACTTGTCATTGAAGATTTCAAGCATTGTACTTCATTGCCTAATTGATTCCACTTCTAAGGACTGATAACAGCTTTTAGCTTCTTTAATGAACATCCTTAGGAATAGCTTAAATTTTTGCCATTTTTTTTCAATGTTTTGCAAGGTGCAGGCATTGTGAAAGGCCTAAAGATGATTCTATGGATTTGAGTTGTATCTCCCTTTGAACTTGGGAATATTGTTCATATCCAACCTTTTAATTATACTATATTTCATATGCCTCATTTGGATTCTCATGGCCTTTGAAATATTCAAAATATTTGTAGTTGCAAGCAAAGGCTCATCATAGTCATAGCCTTTGTGATGGCATGATGCCTATGATACCCTTTGTTGTCCCTTCTTTCATGATGGTGGATCTCCCTTGATTGTCCATGCCCCTGTTCTCTACTAGTTTGGAGGGCCCTACAATCATCTATGTCCTATTGATCACCTCCATCATGGTCATGTCCTCTATGGCTTTAGTCAAAGCTAGAGGAGGAAGAAGATGAGAATGTAGAAGGTGAAGAGGAAGGTGAGCTAGCACCATCATGGTAACTACTATCTCCTCTTCTTCGGTCATATCCACAATCATCATGCTTGTCATCATTGTGATGCTTGCTCATGTTCTTATCTTGACTCCCATATTTAGAGCCCCCATGGTCATGGAGCCCATTCTTGCCTAAACCATGATTATTTACAGTGGATTGTAAGTTTTGGTTCAAGCTCCTCTCATCAATGAAAAGGGGAGAAGAGTTAGTGAATTGAGAATCCCTAGAGAAGGGATCCTCTTCTTCTTTCTAGCCTAGTAGGAATAAGGGGTTTGTGAATAATTTGCTCGTTGATGCTTCATAATGCATCTCCTATTACTGATCTTTCTTGTATTGTGCCTCACTGGGATGATAATCTTGATAGTCATGGTCTTTCACAATGTATTCAACATTGAGCCCCTAGATGCCTAGCCTCATGAGAGTTTGGAGTAGCATCATAGGAACCAATTGATCAGGCACCAAAAGAATGTTGCTCTCCATGTTTCTCCACTAGATTTGTTCATCCTGATGTAGGATGAAGGTGAATTTTGGCACATACTAATTGGGATGAGTATATACCACTTTGCGTTGTTGAGGCACTAGTGGATTTGATCCTTCACACCTTTGTTGATTGGATGTATGCTCGAATAGAAGTGGAGAATCAGCCTTGTGAGAAGAAGACATTTTAGTTGAAAAGAAAAATAGTGTGCTCTTATTATTATTATTATTATTATTATTATTATTAATGATTACAACTTTAAGGTTTGTCACAACATCATTGAATGATTTCACTAACTCCTAGATAGCGCATGTAGCTAACTAAAGTCTCCAACAATTGTGCCAATGATGAGCAGTGAGTATACCCTATGCCCAATCATACAAATCACTAGTGTTTACTAAGCGATCTAGTTGAATTCCATAGACTTTAGCTCTTCAAGTATACTAGGTCTAGGTAGTGAATATCAAGGACAAGATCATTGTCTTCTTAGTCTCACTTGTGAAGTGCTAGTATATGGTTAAGTGTAACTCAGACATATGATTTTTATCATTTTATGTTTAAATTGCCTAAGTGCTAGAAAATAAAGGAATTAAATGTTTAACTAATCTAGTTACTATCTAATGTATTAACTAATCCTAACATAAGAATTCATTCCCATTTACTGTATACATCCTGAAAAACATTCTGACATTAGCGGGTTACTAAGTGTTAAGCGCTACTAGGATTACCAAATGTTAACGTATGCTCGACATAGTCATTGTTATGTGCTTTAATTAATTGCTATGTAATTAATTAATTTGATACATTAAAGTAAATTATTTAATTAATTGATGTATTTAAAATAAACATTAATCTATTTCCAAATGCTACAAGGTTTGTGAAGAAAACTAGTCTTTATTATCGATCACACCAAGGCACTCAAGTACATTAGTTATTGAATAAAGATTTGTACACTTCTCACTCCTACTAAAGGTACTTAGAAAATATTCTAACAATAAAAAAATACTAGAGCTTTGCTAAGATAGTAATGAATCTATGTCATAAATGTGGCTGGTGAGCATGTATTTATAGTCAAAGATATATACTACATCAATGGGATCATGTCAATGCATTAGACCATAGGTTGATGTGACCGCATCAACGGGATCAGGTCAACAACATCCCATTGACATAACCCAAGGAAGACACTTCATCATGTACAAAACATAAAATCTATCTTCTCTAAAAAAAGGTAATATCAGGTTAGAGCATGTAGACTAATCCATTTTGAAATTAGTAGAGGATATTATGACCACTATTAGTAGATGGTCGCATCCAGTAGATATTATAGTAATCCATATGGATAATTGTAAGGGGGACTTTCTAATTATTCTGGGAAAGACTTGGCTAAGTACCATTGATGCCAAGCTAGAAATTAGAAAACTCTCCTTGAAAATCTCCAAAGAAAATAAGTTTGGTAAAATAGAGAAGAAGAAAGTTCCATGCATCACATACAGTGATACAAGGTGCAACTGCATGCAGAAAATATGGGTAATTAAGGGCACATCTATTATAGCATGTAGAATGTGTGTTAAGACCACTAGTATTCCAATGTTTTTATAAACAATAGCCACAAAATAGGAAGGCACCTAGTGATTGACTATAAACAATAGCTCTAGTTTTACAATGTACATGAAACTAGTAGAGATCCTCACAAGTACATACATAAATAAGATGGATGAAATGAAGTAAATTAGGTACCAACTATTAGAAGCTAAGCATAGAAAATAATCAGAGATAGATTGGAAAGAGTTATAAGCCCTTGATACTTTTAAATCGGAACCCTTATAGTTGAAATCATTATAAGAATCTTTAGAATATGTATTCTTAGACAATGAGAAGTCGATAATCATAAATGCCCAAATTACTAAAGAATAGAAAGAGAAGTTGTTGAAAGTAGTTAATAAATGGCAAACAACCTTCACTTGATTATATCATGAGATAATAGGAATAGACCAACACATATGCCAAGATTGAATCTACATAGATTCTACTATCAAGCCTAAGAGATAGCTGCAAAAGAGGTTAAATTTGGGGCTGAAAAAAGTTATTAAAAAAAGGTTGAGAAACTTCTCAATGCTGGGTTCATTTATCTAGTGACAGATAGTAAGTGGGTAAGCTGAATTATTATTGTATTGAATAAAGGAGGGTAATGAAGAGTCTATAGACTTCTGGCTCCTAAACATGGTCACTTTTAAAGATCATATTTCCTTGTTGTTTGTGGAGCAAGTATTAGACATCACTGTAGGGCACAACTACTATAGTTTTCTAGATGAGTATAAAGGTTATAATTAAATTGAAATTGCTTTAGGAGACTAGGCCAAAACAATATTTACAAGTCCATGGGAAACTTTTGCATACAAAAAGATGCTTTTCAGTTTGTATAATGCTCATGCAACCTTTCAATGCCTTGTTCTTAGCATCTTTCATTATGAAAGTGTTCATAAATGACTTCTTCACCTATTGTGTTGAATTTGAATAAGCTTTGGATCATCTTAAGCAAGTACTAGAATGATGTGTGGAAACAAACCTATAGCTCAACTGGCAGAAGAGCTATTTCATGGTTCAAGAGGGAATTATTTTGGGATACCAAATTTTAGAAAAACATGTTGAGGTGAACTCTAAAAAGGTAATAATTATTCAAGAAATCATTAGACAATATAAATAGTCAAAGATGTGAGATCATTTCTTAGACATAGTAGTTATTATAGATGTTTTATTGAAAACTTCTGAAAAATCACTAACCACTTATTGAGCTTACCAAAAAGGATGTAGCATTTGAATGGGCCAAGGAATGTGAAAAAGCATTCCATCGCTTGAAGTAGAAGCTCATATAAACACTAATTCTATGCATACTTGACTAGTCCAAATATTTCAATATCATGACAGATGCATCCAATTATGTAATGGGAGTGGTGCTTACATAGATGGATGATCAAATGCATCCATACTATATCCATTGTACAAGTAAGAGCATTGTAGATATACAACTTAATTACACTACAACAAAAAATAAACTAATGATAGTAGTGTATGCTCTTGAAAAATTTAGGTACTATGTGCTTGGATGCTCCATTTTTATGCACAATGACCATAGTGAAATTCATTGGCTCATGAATAAGCCAACAGTAAGCCCCCATGTTATACTGTGATTAGTGATTTCATAGGAGTTTGGTTTAATAATGGTGGATAAGAAGAGAACTAAGAACGTAGTTTCTAATCATTTGTCTTAGTTAAGGTGAAATAACAAGGTAGATCAAGAGTCTTTATCTAATTAGTTTCTTGGTGATCTTCTTTTTGCTAAGGTAATTGAAGTTTGAACACTAAGGAATACAAACTGATATCATAAATTTCTCTCCTATCTACTCACATAAGAGACTCTTGAAAAATGGGATCATAGGAGAAAATAAAAATTTTTCTACCAAGTCAAACACTACATCAAGATATAGGATCTACATAGATGACCTAGTATGATGATGTGTACCTAATGAAGATTAATTGAAAGTTCTCTAGGATGCTTACGAGGACCGTTGTGGGCGCCATTATGCATGAAGGAAAACAACCATAAAAATCCTAATGATAGGATATTTTTAAGCTACAATCTTCAAGGATTCCCATCATTTCACCCATTCATGTGAGTAATGTTAGTTAGATGCAGGGATACAAACTAAGATGGAAGGACCACAATAGTTGATTCAACCATTGGAAACTTTGGACCTTTGGAGAATTGATTTTATAGGATCCATCACTTCTGTGTTCAATGGGAAGTATTACATTATTATTGCTATTGATTATTTTATTAAATGGGCTAAAGTTGAAGCTATTACTAACTATACCTCTTTTACCCTAGCTCAATTATTTTAGCAATAGGTCATAAACATGTTTGGTATACCTATGATACAAATTTGTAATAATGAAACCCATTTTACTAGTGCCATATTTTGCAAGTTGATGTATATCTAAGGGGTGGAACATAAACTTGTAAGTCCTTACCACCCCCAAGCCAATAGATAAGTTGAAGTTACTAATTGAAATATCATAAGAATTTTGATAAGAACCATTAGTAGATATAAGAAGGATTGGAGCACCAAACTCAATGATGCTCTATTAATCTATCTCTCAATTTGGAAACTTCCTATAGGCTACTCTCCCTATGAGTTAGTGTATAGAAAGTTGACTAAGCTTTAAATTCAAATCAAAATCTGTATACTCACAACTACATGTGACCTTGACTTGAACATTGAAATAGCATAAAAGAAAAGACTAGCTATACTTGACATACTAGATGAGAATAGGAGGATAACCTTGATGATGAATGAAGTACACAAGACATACCATAGACAATGAGATGATGCTCGAATCATGAAAGTTACATTTCAACTAGGAGAAAAGGTTCTCTATTATTTTGAGTAACAAATAATGGCCATAATACATTAACACAAGGTCAAGCTCACTTCATTTTTAGAATATCCTCCTTTCAAGTTACTTATGGGGAAGAGGACCATGTATCATAACATCTTGAAAAGGATGAAAGTTTTATTCTTTTTTGTTTACACTATTTTTTCATGCATTTTTCATTTTCTTTATCTTTTGATTTTCTTATCTCTTTTAATTTTAGTTTGCTTTAGTTCATTTCCATTCATGTTTTTTTCTTTATCTTTCTTACAATGTTTGATTTTATTTTGTTGTTGTTGTGAATTTTGATAATTACTAAATGTAGTTATCAAAATTATCATTTATATATATAGGCCTACTTTTTTTTTGGATTATGTGGTCTATTAACATGTTTTTAGTACTATAACGATACTAGATATTGAGCTTATGACATCCACCTATTCCATCTATCTCGAAGTGAGATTTGTATCATGGTAGCATTATGATTCTTTCACACTAAAACTTAAAGTAACTTGTGATCTCATTAACCAACAAATGGGTAAAGGACCAAGTGGAAATGAAAAATGGTGTGATCTCAAGGAGATTTATTGAATTCTTTACTTAACTCTCTTCTTAAGTCTTATGAATTCTCGTGAAATGTATCATCACCCTTCTTGTAATCGAAAAAGTAAGTACATTTTTATTAAATGTGATTTCCTTTTAAAAAAAAGGAATGAAAACACATCTCTTTGAAGATATCTTAGGATATAAGCATTGGTTATGAGGTTAGAAAGATATGTTACCTATGCTTGAAGGCATTACTCTAACTAAGGACCAAATTTATTTTTTATCATCTTTAACTACTTCCTTCTTTTCTTTTCTTGCCCTCTTGGATTGATAATCATTCTCTATTGTGGTTATAGTCTCATGATGGTAGGAAATGAGGAGTATAATAATGCAAGGACATTGCTAATGGTATGGCCTTAGTTTGAAACTTGAATGAGTTGGTATATGGATCACCTTAATTATACACTTTACAAGGATCTTCTACAGCTATGATTTGGGTTCTCATTTCCTAAGTTCCTTCTAGATCCATTTTGATACTTGATGAGTGGAGAGGTACCCCTACATTCAACCATATGAATACGAGCATTTCACGCGTGATCTGGTCGAACTCCAAGGACTAAGTGCTTACATGCCTTAATGGAACACTCAGGGTTAATTAATCGTTGTCTTCACAAACTTACTTGTATTGTCATGGTTGTATGGTTAAGTAAGCTTGAGGTATATGATTTTTTATAGCTTTTATATTTTTTATGTCTTATGCTAATAAAGGAAAGGAAGAGAGAACTAAGTGACTAACTTACATTAACTATTCATTAACTAAGTTCTAAATGTTCCTAATACCAGTATCCATTCCCACTTTTCCGTACACATCTTGAACCAGTGCAACGCTGCTGGGATTACCAAACGCTAATTGTTACTAGGTTACCAAGTGCTACACACATGCTCGAAGCATTCGTATTGAGTGTATTTGACTAAGAGGGTTGAAGGTTGAGAAAGATATTAATTAACTAGGAAAGCATTAAATAATAATTAATTACTAATTAGCTTAATTTGTATGCTGTAAGGTTTATCATAAAGTTTGTCTTTATTGCCATACACAAAATTATGCTCAGGTATAAATTGTTCAAATAAAGATTTGTTCACTCTATGACTCCTACTACGGGCACACAGAAATAATTCTAACTCTAGAATAACGAAATTGTAAGAATTTGGCTAAGGGTATAAATTTAACTCTCTGGAACAAAGGGTGCCACCTCTTATTATAGAAGATGAGGCAGGACGCGATATCGCATGGTGGATGCAATATCGCGTACACGATATCACAGGTCATCATACCCCCATGACTGAATGAAAACTTTTCCTCAAGTTCCTTACAAAATATTGGAAAGGTACATGATTATTGACTTGAATGATGACTAATGGTGAATGGGATGACGTGTGGATGGATCAATCATTACAATACATGACAATATTAGTATTCATGACTACAAGAATGAACACTATACACAATTGACATTCAACCTTTTTTGGCAGTTGAGAGAAAAGAGAGAGAGAGAAAAGAAGAAGACGTGTTGCTACCGATACTAGGATTGCGCCTTCCATTGTCCATCTATAACTGTGCCATCAGTCTTGTTCCTTGCACAACCATTCCAGCACCAATCCATCCTAAGTGTTTTCTCCAGGTCCAATCCATTGCTATATGATTGCCATCTACACACACAACACATTCGCATATGAGCAAGGATAAGTAAATCACAATATAGTTGATACCTTGCCTCGGTGTAAGGTCCATTGGCTAAGTTGTGATATGGATAATATGGATTCTAGAGATATAACACTGGTGACTACCCAAAGTGTAGGGGCTAGGAAAAATTGAAAAAATTGAACCAGGGCCCCCATGACTAAAAGCAATCCTTCGGTAGTGATAGAATGGAAAAAGATAAGGAATAAGAAAGATGGAGAAAAAGAAACAATGACAACACCAATAAAATGGATGTCAGAGATGGGAATGCACTAAAGAAAATGTTGATTGCAGGAATTTTAAGGAAAAGAAGTTAACTGATGCACCAAATAGGAATGCTAGTGGGTCCTCCCCAAAGCAAGCTCATGCCCTTGATGCCCTAACAAACCCACATTCAAAGAGTCTGTAGGCTCTGAAAATGTCATTTGGGAGCAAGAGTTAAAGACTTAACCCCAAGAATTCACCAAAGAGAAAACAATGCATCAACCAAAATATAGACTACTGATACAACTGACAATGAGGTGGAAAGTGGAGAAAGAATGATGGGGAGAAGAGAATGGAATGGAGTCCCAAGAACAAGGTGGTGTACAACCCCTTGTGTTGTTATGGTTAATGTGACTGAGTAGATCTCATTCCAAATCTAGGCTCAAACAATCCACATCTAGTGACTTCACATAATACACTTGGCCAATCCATCCACTTAAAGTAACAAGGATGCTTCTGCCAAAGAGTCACCACCATTTTGAGGAAGATGAGAAAGGGAAAAGTAGGAAGCGAGAGAGGGCCTTAGTTAGAGGGAACATGTTTGTTTAGTTCCATAACCAGTGCTTGTAGCCAAGATGATTATTTTGTCTAAGGGGTGTGCTTTGAATTCTCACTGTTGTTTTTTTTGTGTGAGAACCACACCATGCAAAGACTTATTTTTCTTGGCTCAGCTTCCCGAAAATGGAGCAACATCGAAATGGTAAGGAAAACTCAAGAAGAAGACATCCAAGCAACCCAAGAGAATAGCTAGCACAAATGCATCAAATCCCCTTGAAGTCACACCCTTTACAATCCTTGAGTCCTTCTTTAGTTTGAAAAATGCCTAATCACCAATTTGTTAATAATTTTATTATTAAGGAAAGGGACTATATAGTTCCAAGCCCAGAGAGACCATAGAAATTCATGAATACATGGATGACATGGACTCATTGCCTATTGTATCAAAAGAACCATACCTTAGTATCAACATTATAACTCAAAGGTAGAAACCAAACATTAGGAATCAATAGAATACAGTTCATACCACCATCAGGAGCACTTATTAGGTGATGAATCTAACAAAACTAAAACAAAAAACAAGAATAAGAACAAAAACAAAAACAAAACCAAAAACAAACAAAAAAAACAATAATATAAATAAATGAAAAAGTATAAAAGATGTTGCAAAACAAAAACAAGAAAAGCTAAAGAAATTTTTGAAACAAAAATGTGTAAAACAAAAACTTAAAAAGGAACTGACAACTTCAAATGGTTAGTAGAGGTGGCAGTCTCCCCCATGACTGAGTTGGAAGGAGGAGATTCGAAAGAGTGAGCAGAGTTGTCCCTTCTTAGAGGTGTTATGTACACTGACCATTCTACATAGTAGCTAGTGTGTCCAAGTAATGACCGAATGTCTTTGACAGTTTCTGGTTGATAAGTGATTCCTTGGATAACCCTAATTTTATCTGGGTCTACCTCTATTCCTGCATGTGAAACCTTATGCCCAAGTACTATGCCTTCTTGGACCATTAAATGGCTTTTCTACCAGTTGAGCCTTAAGTTGGTTTCTATGCATCTTTTCAGCACTTTCTTTAATCGGTTCAAGGCTTGATCAAATCTTGTTCCATAGGTGGAGAAGTCATCCATAAAGACTTCCACTTCGTTCCCTATCTACTATTGGAATATGCTTAGAACTAGGTGTTGAAACATGGCAGGAGCATTACACAAGCCAAATGACATTTGTTTATATGCAAACCTTCCCCAAGGACTGGTGAATGTTGTCTTGGCTTGGTCTTCTAGGGCTATCCGTATTTGGTTGTATCCACTATAGCCATCTAGAAAACTGTAATAGCGATGCCCTGCTATGGTGTTTAAGACTTGGTCAACGAATGACAATGGAAAGTGATCCTTAAATGTTGTCATGTTCAGCAGCCTAAAATCTATGCACACCCTCCATTTGCCTCTGTTTTTAGGCATGATCACCATAGGGCTAACCCATTCGCTATCAGCAATGGGATGTATGAACCTAGCCTTAAGAAGCTGTTCTATTTCTTCTTTTACTACTTGCTTCAATTTTGGGTTCAATCGCCTCTGTGGTTGTTTTCGAGGTTTCATGGAGGGGTAGTGTAAATCCTATGCTAGCATATCCTAGGATCTATTCCAGTTAATTCGGGATATGACCAGGCAAAGGCTTTTGACCACTTGTTTATTACTTTCAGTAGTCTTCCTTTTTGTTTGGGATCAAGTCTTGCATTGATGATTACCAGTTTTTCATTTTCGAGGATCATATATTCTAGACTGGTGGGCAATGGTTTCAATTCTAGGGGCTCTTGTTTGAATGTTTCAAGGATTTCCAAATCCCCCAATTGATGTTTTCAAGGTTAAGGTTTGAAAGTTGGCAGCGGACTTGCTCTAGTGCATCTATGCTTTCAATATAAGTGCAAGTTATTCCCTCAGTTAGTTCCATGCAAGTTAGTGAGTTTCTCTCTTAATTAGCTATCAGCCACTGGGTGTTTTCTTGTCGTGTGGCTACTGCATATAGGCACTTTTGTATATTAATGTCTTATGCATCGGTTGCATGCAGGCAATGCTAAAATTTGCACAACCCATGATCTCTTCATGCAATTGCACCCTGTATCACTATATGCGATGCATGGAGCCTTCATCTTCTCGATCTTTCCAAAAGTGTTTTCCTTAGATATTTCCAGGGAAAGATCATGGATTCCTAGGTGTGCATCTATAGTACTTAGCCATGCCCTTCCCATTATTATTGGGAAGTCCCCTTTACTGTTATTCACTTGTATCACTAGGAAATCAGCTGGGTACGTCCACCCACACATAGTGGTGATGATGTCCTCCACCAATCCCAAGGGAATAGTGATGGACTGGTTGGCCAACTCTAGGCGAATATTGCTCTTCCTTAATGGAGGCAAGTTCTAGGCTTTGTACATTTCTTGTGATATTAAGTTGGCTCCAGACCCTGAGCTCAGAAGAGCTTTACATGGCTCATTCTCAGCAATCTGGAGATATATTAGAGGGCTTCCAGGATTAGAGAATTTCTTGGGAAGGTGGCCAACCTTGATCCAGTTAGTTACGACATGTGTTAACATAACCGTATGTGTTGATCTCGGTGTTTGGTTTGAAGGGAGCTCTAAAGCATTGTTTGATGGGGAGGCATTCAGAGGTTCAACTACTTGTGGATGTAAGGGCTTGGTTGGACTGTTGGTTTTGAATAAAGGTCTTTTCTTCATACAATTGTTAGAACCAATAGCGGGTTGATGATTCATAGCCCTTGTGGCATTGCATTATTGTGGTTGAGTAGGGAGTTCCCCTTGCATTGTTGGAGCAGGTGGTAATGGAGCGATTGGTGTGAGAACTGTGGATGAAGGATGGTATGTTTATCGGTTATCTTCCCTAGGAGAAGGAGTTCTATAATACTCATGAGCTTGGTAGTAATGTTGTGGTGTCACGTAACCAATAGAGTCACGTGGAGAGATTAGATGCTGCACGTAGTAGCCATATGGGTCAGGTTGTCAGTAGGGGTATTGTTGCCTTGGTGGTGGCATCCCCCATGACTGTGGGTATTGCCATTATTGATGTTGCTCAACAAGTTGTGGTGGAGTTCCAAATGGATAATATGTTGAAGGCTGGTGGAACTGCCTTGGATTACCTTGGGGATGTACCGCCTGAAATCGTCGGTCTCCGGCTGGAAGAAGAAAAAAGACAGAGGCCGCGGAGTTGCAGGACGCGCACAGAAGACCCTGCCTTCGCCTGAGGGCGAGCTGGAACGCAACGAAGGCAAAGTACCTTGGGTGGTCCACATGCGGATCAGACAAAGATTTCCTTGCACGTACGCAAAACGCTAATACGCTGGGTTATGCGTAAACGGCGTGCAGGCGTAAACAACAAAAACAGTGTAAAACGTAAATGGATGCAAACGAAGCATGAGCATAAACAGACGTAAATGATGCGTGGGCCAAATTGACGTAAAACTGTAAAAGACCTTGCAGCAAATGTAAACAGTACAGAGTCAAAGTACAGTGCACCGGTCTAATGCAGTCATGAGGGGACACAAGGCGGACGAAAAGCCCCAGCGTATGCAGGAATGACTCGGCTAGTTCGTAAGGCAGGCGGAGCGTAGAGACTGTGCGTGCAGCATATAGGGCGTAAGAGGGTTTTAGCTCTTGTGCGCAGCGTAAATGTTCTCTGGTATGCTCTGGGATTTTGCCAACCGTCCTCGTGAAAGTGGGAAATGGGGGTTTTTATACAGGTTGTTACGCTAGACTTGAGTTGGATGACACGTGGTGCGTTGACCGGGTGCATACACTCTACAAATGTACAAAGTATTACAAATGTCAGGCGTATACGCCGTGTGAGGCGGGCGTATACACTGGGCGTATACGCTGAATGAGGTGGGCGTATGAATTTGGGTGGAGATGGTCTGCTGGGCGTATACGCTGACGATGCTGGGTGTATACGTTGACGAATGCTGGGCGTATACGCTGATGAATGCTGGGCGTATACGCTGATGGATGCCCACTTGTTTCAATCCTTGCTCTTTGGTGTTATCTTCATGCTATCATTGGAGATCTTGTCGTCAAGCGTGCGCATCTGCAGTACCTGGGCGTGCACGCTGGGGTGCCGGGCGTATACACTGGGTGTATACGCTGTAGTGCTGGGCGTATACGCTGGGGATGTGAGTTTGGGCGTATACGCTGGGCGTATACGCTGGCACAATGTACTTAGTAAAAAAAAACCAAGTATTGTGATCCCAAGGTTGCCGCGTGTGTGAAGTTTCATGCAGCCGGCGTCGTTCGTGGGTCCCAGGGACCTACTTAGTGTCGGGCGTATACTAAGCTCCGAATTTTGTGGTGTTTCATTGGCCCCTCTTTGTTGACGCTTGGAGGAATCGATCCGAGAAGCGTCGAAAAAAAAGTGCAAAACACCATAAGCAACTCGATAGAGACATTGTTTGCTGCCACTTGGACGAGACGTCATTGCACCGTGTTCAGTAGTACAGAGGATTGGGAAAGGGAAATTTTGTATCTGGGAGGTCAGGGAGATTGCAGGGATTGATGATCAGTCCAGGAGATTAATTAGGGGAAAGGGGATGCTCTGATGTGAGGCATGCCGATCCTTGTCAATAGCCATTGTTTAGCAGACTCGGAGTTTAGACATGCGAGGTGTGTCTTTTGGCGGAACCAGGCTCTTGGTTAGTGTGCAAGAGAACTTGTTGACGGGACCAAAGCTACAGGAGGATGTGTTGCATTCTTTGGGAGAACAGGGCCCATGTTTAGTGTTCAGGGGAACCTGTTGGCGGGGAGCCAAAGCCATGCGACTGGATGCTTTTTGACCATTTTGGACACGAGTACTTGGTTTTGAGACGACTGCCTTCCCGCCTGGGGCTTACATGGGAAGTGCCCGGGGTCTCTTTTTTTTTGATGTAAACTTTGTTCTGTTTGTATACTCGTGCGTAGGTGTTGTACTGTGTGGCGTATTGCAGCGTGCAACAACGTGCTCAATGTTTTGAATGTACTGGGTGTGTCAAGGGTGTAGTTGAATGGAAACTAGGGAACGAATGGGGATGTACTAGTGAATGGTTTGATTTAGTCCTGCCAGGTATGCTGCGAACATTGTCTTATCTTGCTGCTTACGACAAAGTGGATCTTTGTACGGAACTTCCGGGTTTCATCCTGCAAACGTAACGCCAAGGAGATAAGAAAACCGTGAGCGAATAGACGAGCTTAGACTTACATGGCGGCTGATGGCACAGAGGTGCTAAAGGACGGCAGGCACTGTGTGTAGATGACAGCAATATTGATGACGAGCGATGCAGTGAAGCTGATGGATGATCATGGTGGTGGATTGATGTGCCGGATGTGGATTTGCCAATTTATAGTCTTGGCAGACTATTATGGGTTAGTTTTATGTCATAACCTGTTGGACATTGCCTGTTGAGCGTCGTGGCGGACGGTACGTTGTTAGTTTTTAGTCTTAGCGGACTATGAAGAGGCAAGCTAGTTTATAGTCTTGGCAGACCTTGATGGTTGTGACGGCGGCAGTTTTCTATCATGCCGGACGGGTGGTAGTTTATTGTCATTGCGGACACTGTGGTATTAGTTTTAAGTCATAATCCAGGACTGCGCTATGGTATCAGTTTATAGTCGTAATTCCAGGACTTCGCGTACCTGAGCTTATGTTTAGATGTAGAACGGTTTCAGATACAAATGATTTATCAGATCAGCGAGCTCGTTCCCTTCTGTGTCAGCTAACTTGAATGCACCATTGTCGAATGCTTTGATGACCACGTAAGGCCCTTCCCAGTTGGCTGAGAATTTGTCCGGGTGTTCCCGAACAGCTTTGAGTATGAGATCGCCTTCGTGGATTGGGCGTCTGTTGACGTCATGCCGATGTCGCTGTCGTTGTTGCTTTTGGTACCATTCGATCTGATCAAGTGCACGTATGCGTTCCTCTTCCGCCGAGTCGAGGTCAATGATACGGAGATCATTATTTTGCCCATCGTCGAGGAGTCCGGAGAGTGTGATCCTTAATGATGGTACCTGTAATTCTAAAGGTAAAACAACTTCTGAACCGTAAACGAGACTGTAAGGAGTTTTACCTGTTGACGTCCGGTGAGTAGTGCGGTAAGCCCATAATGCATATAGTAATTGCTCATGCCACTTCCTTTTGCTTTGGGTTAGCATTTTCTTAAGTATTGTTATGATCGTTTTATTGGTTGCTTCTGCTTGCCCATTGCTTTGAGGATAGTAAGGAGAGGAAAACAAGTGTTTGATCCCCAGACTGTCGTAAAAGGTTTTTGTTTCGATACTACTAAATTGCGGCTCGTTGTCAGTGATAATTGTCAAAGGGGTGCCAAAGCGGGTTACAATGTTTTCTAGGATAAAGTTGCACACGTGTTTAGAAGTCATTTTTTGAAGGGGAGCTGCTTCTACCCACTTCGTGAAATATTCAGTAGCGGTTATGATGAAACTGTGCCTTGCAGAAGATGAGGGTGTTATCGAAGCCATGGCCACGAAAATAAGACACTTAGGCTATTATTGGCCACACATGGCCAACGGTTGTGATATATTTAACGCTAGTGTGGCCAACGCGTCTGCGATGGTGTTGTCGTTTCGAGAGACGTGTTGCACATCAATGTTTTCGAATTGTTTCATTAAATGTTTCGCCAAGTCACAGTATGGTTGTAGATGTTGAGCTTTAGATGTGTAAATGTCTGTAACTTGGTTTACGACCAATTGTGAATTTCCTTTTACTACCAGGTGCGTGATGTCCAAAGCCAGTGCTGCTATGAGACCTCTAAGGAGACCTTCGTACTCTGCTATGTTGTTAGTACAGTGAAAATTGAAGCGATAGGCAAAGGGTCGGATCTCCCCGGAGGGATAAGTGATGATAGCGACAGCGCTTCCTCCTCGAGAGGTGGATGCTCCATCGAAGTTTAAAATAGCATCGTAGTCATCAGGCACTGTGTCTATTGTGCTTATACTTTCATCCGAGAATTCAGGCTCTATGGTTGCTTGGTCATGCGTTGGTGATGCAGCCATTTGATTCGCTATGGCTTGACCTTTGACTGATGATTGTGTTATGTAGTACAGGTCAAACTCAGCTATCATGGCTTTCCATCGGGCTATTCGACTCGTTTCGTAAATGTTTCCTGTTATAGCTCTCAGTACATTGTCCTTACAGATTATGTAAACTTGATTACGGAAGAGGTAATGTCGCCATGTTCTTAGTGAAAAGACCAAAGCTAAGCATGACCTTTCCACGTCGTTGTACTTCTTTTCATGAGCAACTAAGGCATGGCTCAAGTAGTATACAGGGACTTCAGTTCCGTCATCTCGTTTCTGGCAGAGCACAGACGCGATGGACGATTCTAAAGTGGCAAGGTAGATGTAAAACGGTTTGTTGTTTTGGGGTGGGTAGACCGTAGGTAGTCGGGCAAGTGCTGTTTTGATATTTTCGAAGGCTTCCTGGCACTGCGGAGTCCATTCGAAATGGACATTTTTACGCAACAGGTGGTTCATAGGTTTTAGTTTGTTTGTTAATTTTTCTACGAAACGCCTGATGAACTGCAATCTACCTTGTAGACCTCGAAGTTCGATAAGGTTATTGGGTGGTTTCAGGTTGGTAATGGCCTTGACCTTATCGGGGTCCACTCGTATCCCTGCTTTTGAAGCTATGAATCTAAGCATTTTGCCTGTTTTGACACCGAAGACGCATTTTTTCGGGTTAAGTCTTAGTTCATATTTTAAACAACGTTTTAAGACTAAGTCGAGGTCTTGTACGTGTTGTTCGATCGTTTTTGACTTAACCACGATGTCATCTACATAATCGTTAAGCGATCGTAGCGTGTAATCACTAAAGATAAACGTCATGGCTCTTTGATATGTGGCCCCTGCGTTCTTGAGACCGAAGGGCATCATAGTGTAACAAAAAGTTCCCCATGGGGTCATGAAGGTGGTTCGAAGTTGATGTTCCGGGTTGATGCGTATTTGGTTGTATCCTGAGAAACCATCCATAAAAGATAACAAGGCATGTCCTGCAGTCGAGTCAACGAGTTGATCGATGCTAGGTAGGGGAAAGTCATCTTTTATGATTGCTACGTTTAAATCTCGGAAGTCGATGCATAAGCGAGTGCTTCCGTTTTTCTTCGGGACGATGACCATGTTTGACACCCACTCGGCATAATCAACAGCCCGAATGAAACCAGCTTGGTAAAGCTTGGTGATCTCATTAGAAACTGCCAATGCCACCTCGGGTCTAACCTTTCGTGCCTTTTGTTTTACCGGTCTTAGTTTGGGGTCGAGAATAATGTTGTGTTGAACAATTCTAGGATCTAGTCCTGGCATGTCCATATAGGACCAAGCGATTGCTTTCATGTTTTCTCTAAGCATATGCTGAATGTCTTGGGCCAAGTTCGGTTGTAGCAGCGTGCTTAATTTTAAGATTTTGACTTCCCCATCAGGCATGGTAATGGGGGTTTCAGCCAATGGGTCTTCGGTGATGTTTTCAGCTTCTATGTCAAGAAATTTTGTCATGCCTTGGTAATTGTCTGTTGTTTGCTGTGTTGAGGCTATGACCGCATCGTCCATCAGTGGACTTAAATTGATGAAGTTTATGTCAATGTCCCGTGTAATGATGTCGTGTGGTTCGTCAATGGTTAATGGTGCGGCTAACTGTGGGCAGTCCATTGAGCTTGCTCCTGCCAATAAACCTAGAGTTGCATAAGCAAAAGGGCGTAGTTTTATGTTTTCTGGTGTTTTTAAGCTATGTGTATGTTATAATGGTGGATGATCGTCGCACCCGGACGCATGGAAGGTTAAGGTCATATCGGGCCGTGATGGACGGGGCGATGGCAGTTTAAAGCCGTACCGAGCCATCATTGGGTGAGAAAATGGCAGTTTAAGGCCGTACCGGGCCGATGGGGGCAGTTAGCGTAAACGTGTAAAACGGGGTCCATGGAGGAACCAGGACGTAATAATCTCTGATTTTAATTAATTTTCATCATTTTTGGGGAAATTTTGGCAAATAGTAGGCAAAAAAGGCAAAAAGGTAAAAAACGGAGCAACAGCAGCGTAAGTGGCAGCGGCGTCAGCGTCAGCGTCATTGGGCGCTATATAAAGGAAAAGGGGGGGTCTATTTGTTTTACTGGAAAGCGACAATGTGAGCGACAACGTAAACCTGCTAAGGCGTAAACGTAAACCACGATATCAAGCGTAAGCGTAAACATCAGCGTAGACGCCTGAGACTGATCCCCAACGTAGACGCGGAGACCCTAGCGTAGACACTGAAGCTTAAACTTCTCAGCGCCAGCGTAAACAATTGCTCAGCGTAGACTTAGATCGTCAGCGTAGATACTCCGAGATGGGCAAGGGAAAGGAAGTGGAGGGCTAGGGGCGGAAGGGTCCCGATCTAACCTTCGCCGAGGAGACGGAGGCCATGTTGCAGGGTTTGCCCAGGCCAAAGATTCCAGCGTGGCCTGCGACGTCCTACAGGTAGGCTCTGATCCCTGCCTCTGTTGTTGTTTGTGTGCTTCACTGTATTCGTAGCGTAGACGATCTCGGCATATACGCCGAGCGCAAGGATTTTTCATCATGAGGGTTTTCGGCGTGCACGCCAGCGTAACTGTGCAGCGTAGACGGTGTTCAGTCCTGGCGTAAACATTTTTCGTGTTGTTTTAGCGTAAAAGTTTGTCAGCGTGTTTGTCATCGGCGTAAGTTCTGTTTCTTGCGACGGCGTATACGCTGAGGGTTTTTTCGGCGTATACGCCATACGTGTACAGTTGTCTTCGGCATACCGCTTTATCTTTCTGGCGTAAACTGTTTATGCCAAACTTGAAATTGAGTGTATACGCCGAGGGTTTGCTCAGCGTATACGCCGTACGTGTGAAGGGGTTGGGGCGTCAGCGTAAAACAGATCGCCGTCAGCGTAGACGCTGAGTTGGCTAGCGTGTACGCTGAGCTAAATTTCGTTCTTTACGCTAAGTATTAGTCGGCGTATACGTTTTGCAGACAGCGTATACGCTGGATTGAATACGTTTTTTGCGCTAAGTGTAGATCATCGTATACGCTCTGTATATATCGTATATGCTAATCCTGAATCGCTCTAAGTGCTAAGTTTGTTCAGCGTACACTGTATGCGGCGTATACGCTGAGTGCGAATCATGGGCGTAAATCGTGGACGTATACGCTGTGTACAGCGTATACGCTGGGCGTAAGTTGTGTTTTTCGCACTGTAGAGTTGGCGTATACGCTCTGTGTACAGCGTATACGCTGGGCATAAACAGTTTGTTAAAGTTTTGATTTTTTTGCCGATTTATGATGCGAACTTTCGTTTTGTGATATTGCGATTATTTGCAGGGACAGCAAACACTTCCTTATCGTGGTTGAACTCGTCGGGGTGCTAGCATGGGCTGGCCCCATTGAGGAAGGCAATCTTCCCCCGGCTTTATTTGTGGATGACCAGGGGGTCTGGTTCAGAGAAGGTACTAGCGAATTTCTGGCTTTCTTGTTAACCAATTTGGAGGTGGCTATGTGGTCGCATTTTGACGAAGTGACTGCGCGAAGTGTGGTTGATGCAATACTGCCGGGGGCTGCAGAGGGCGTAATGGTCTTTATGGGAGACATTGACGAGGGGCCGTTTGTGGCTGAGGATGGCACTACCCACGGGCCCAAGCCAAACCGCCCGTTAACGCGTTTGTGGGCATTGTTACCACTGGGGTTGGATTATGTCAATAATACATTGTTTATAGCTGCCCGTGCCCATACCTTGTTCCAGAATCCTCCTGGCACGGTATACCAAATAGCCAGGTGGGACAATTTACATTTATTGCTTTGTCTATTTTCATTTAATGTTGGTTTCTTGTTTTAACACATGCTTGTTTGCAGACCGAAGACCAACCCAGACAGAACCCTCATTGAGGATGAAGGGATAGCCCTCGCTCGCACCGCTCTGGAGGCCCTTATGACGGCCCCCACTCTTCGTGGGGCCGTTCTAGCTCAGACGAAGGGTTCGATGCTCCGCTTCCATAATCAATTTTCTAGGGCCTTTGCGATGTGCAAGGCTCGTGGGTGGCTTCATGAAGATTGGACAGATCAGGGGCCAGTCTTTCCTCATAACTTTGGCAGCACTTCCAAATCTGCCACTAGCGGTGGGTGATAACATTTCTTAGATGCATTAGTGGGTTTGTTCGACTGTTTGGGGTTATGCTGATATGGTCATCTTAACTTGTTTTAACAGTTGACGCACCCTCTGGTGAGGATCCTGTGACGACGGGACGAACTGAGACGACTTTGTCAATGAAGTTCGGGGGGGTGGAGAAGGCGCAGAAGTGGCTGCATAAGAAAGCCTCGCCGCTCCTCACTCGTTGCCTGGACGATGCCGACCTCCTGGAGCTTTTTATGACGCCCAGCCCTGATGTCTCAATCGGGGAGATGATAGGGATCGTGGACTCTTTTAATGAGTCTGTTTCTCGGTATAGCGCCCGGATTAAGGGTGTTAAGGTGGTGTTTCATCTATCGCCTATGTTCTTTTCTAACTTGTTTGGTATGTCGGCAGATGGCCTACCTGTAGTATTGGACAGGTCTCATAAAGAGCTCCAAACGATCTGCGATCTGGAATCTTGGCTTGGCGTGACGAAAAACACCAAGGGATTCCCGATGCAGGGGAAAGCAAAGGTTGTTGAGGTGAACGAATTGTATCCCCTATTTCGAGCACGGGTGTTTCCCAAAACTCTTTCTCAGGTGCAGAGTTTTGGCGTGGAGGCGGTACGCATCATGCGGACGATTTTGGAAACTGGCTTGCGGTATAACTGGGCTCAATTTTTTTTGGCGAGCTTGCATAAGGAGATAGTGCAGTTGCGCTCGAATATTGAAGCACAATCGCACTTCACCTTTACCTTCTTCGCCGGTTATCTCCGCCGTTTTGCCGAGTTCCTTGTGGTGCGTGCGGACAACAAGTTTGTCCTACGGGATCGGGGTCAACTATCCCGCCCGTGGGTCAAACATTTGTTTGTGACAACGAGATCGCAGGATGCCCCTGAAGGTATCGATGAGTCCGTGTCTGTTACTACAGGGGGATCATATGGCGGTTCCATCCATACGCGGGACAGTCTGGGGGTGGAGCCAGCGGATGTACCTTTAACCGCCAGACGGGCAGAGCTGGTTATTAAAGAGACCATTGGGAAAGCCAAGTCGAAATTGAAAAGACCTGAACGCGCCAGGGAGGAAGTTGCCGATATAAGCCAGCCACACGTGAAGTGGATATGCTTCAAGATACCTGGTAAGAGAAGCTCATCCGCTTGTTATTGTATCGTTTTCATTCATTTATAACCCCTGCTTCAATTGCTTACGTGTCGTTATTGTTTTCGATTTGATGAAGTGAGGAAGTAGGCCTTAGAAACCATCAGAGAGGAGGAGGATACGCGTACCGAGAAAAACAATGAGGAGGAAAGCCCGGAGAAGAGCCAAGGCGGGGGAACGGAGCTATTAACAGAGAGGACTACTGACCCTGAACCTTTAGATGACCCGGACGCTATCAACCAAATGTTCAGTAGCTTCCTCAAGGGTGACTTGGATTTGGGCGATCCCCCAAAAGGTGACAAGGATCAGGGTATGTCTTCGCTTTTAGTTGGTTTTTATTATATTAATTGTGGCTCCTACTTTTTATTTATTTATTTTCGTGTTTTTAGCTTAGATGAAGGCAGCGGTACCAGGACGGTACGGTTGGACGTTCCCATGAAGACGGTTCCCCCTGAGGGGACCGCTGAGGTTAGTTCTTCCCGTACCCGTCAGCCGCTTATTTGGTCAGAGATGCCAAATAAGTCGGATTTTGTGGATGGGATCGCGGAAGAAGTCGTTGAACATCTCCAGGAAGTCCATCCTGATATAGGTATGAATCATTTAAAGATTAGGAGCTTCGTGTCTTACGTGTACCATTTTAATGTTCGTGTTCTCTGCGTGGGTAGGTGCTAAACTAAGATGGGATCCCTCTGAGGGCATCGGCATGGAGAGCCTAGCTACACTCCCCTCGGAAGTGGAACAGGTGCCAAGGCCTGTTTATGAAGGCGTTGTAGAAAGCCTTGCACACAATGCCAAGTCGTTGTGGACTTGTAGGCATTCTGTTGAACAGTTGTGGCTACAAGTACAGGCAAAGGAAAAGGAAGTCTCTGCCGTAACAGAGGAGCGTGATGATTTAAAGGCTCGATACGAGTTTTCCGCTGCTAGACTAAGTGGAGATCATTCTTGGCGAACCTCGGAGATTACGTACACTAGGTATTGGAACCTTCTGAACCATCATGCGTCATTGACTCGGAGAATGGCGGAATGCAAAGCTCAAATTGATCTTCTGAACCTTAAGTGTCAAGATTGGAAGGCTTTCGCTTCCAACGTTCGCAAGTGGGGTCAAGATGAGAAGAACCATAAACATCAGTACAAGAAGTCGCTGAAAGAGGTATCTATTGAAAAGCGGCAACTGGAGATGTTTGTGGAGGGTTTGGGTTTGCGTTCCGCCTTCGATACCTTTGCCCAAAACACAATTGTGGAAATGGAATTGCCTAAGAGGGTCATCACAACTGCTTCTGGGGAGGTGT
>MNCI01029550.1:850366-872547 GCA_015680685.1 Gnetum montanum
GAAAGAATTAAAAAATAATTAATTACTAATTAGCTTAATCTGTATGTTGCAAGGTTTATCATAAAGTTCATCTTTATTGCCATACAAAAAATTGTGCTTAGGTAAAAATTGTTCGAATAAAGATCCGTTCTCTCTATGACTCCTACTATAGGCACACAGAAATAATTCTAACTTTGGAATAACAAAACTGTAAGAATTTGGCTAAGGGTCTAAGTCTAACTCTTTGGAACAAAGGGTGCCACCTCTTATTTATAGAATATGAGGCAGGATGCGATATCACGTATGCGATGTCACATGGCGGATGTGATATCACGTATGCGATATCACGGCTCATCAATACTCCATTCTCTCACCTCATTACCTCATGACATGGTCTAATCATTTTTGGGTTTGTAGACTGTATGATCCTATGAAAATTGATTATAAGGGTATGATGTTTCACTTGGATCACTATTTGTTATATAAGATACCTACAGACTCCTTGTGATGTCATTATGTAAGGGAATATTTTCCCATCAGCTTGATTTGAGGAGGATCCATTTGCATAGCTAAGCCCCATAACCACAAGCCTTGATTTGATTACTACAATCTTGGTAACTTGCATCATCCAATATTGTGCTTAGTTTATTTTGGAAAGATATCCTATTTCAACATTCCAAATGCTTGATTCACTCTAATTTGTGTGCAAGAACCTAATGAGTTATTATTATCTTTGTTTCATAGGTTTTTTGGCTTTCATTTGGCTCTTGTTTCATGTCCAAACTCTTCAAAAATCTCTTAAATAACCATGTTGATGCATCTCTATTAATGTAATCTAATATGTTAATGCATCCCCATTGATGCAACATAAAAATTCTATATATAATATAGCACTATATCCATTTTTCACAACTTGTTTCACACATGAAGGGAGTTTTTTAGTTTTTCAGAGCACAAAGTCTTCTAGGAGCTAGAACTTCCTCATTAGATACTCGATTGAATTTGTTTTTTAATCCCTAAACTTTCAAAGTTATGCTTTATGTCATGGTGGTATTAACACTAGGATTTACTGATAACTTTTCTAATACTCCACAAATCAAGTATTAAAATAATGATCAAAGAAATTAATACTAACAACCATCTTTGAAGTGAAAATAGAATAATAATAAAATATTCTCATGCACTTGAAATTACTAGAAAAGCTTAATAGCCAAATCTTCCACTAGTCTTAACCTAGAAAATAATCAAAAAGAAATCTAGACTTAAGAGAGTAAATTAAAATAATTAATCTAGGTTTATTTTCTTGATTGTACATCATACCAAAATGGGTATCGTAGGTATGAGGATCATCATAACCTAGGGAAAAATGACCTTGGAGGAAGTGGGTAAGGGAAAGGTTAGGGTGGGGGGTGTTGGTGCGGAGGAGAAGAGAATAACCATAGCAACAAAAACAAGAATAAGAGAAAGTGGCTAAGATGACACATGCTACTAAGCCCTTGTGAGAGGTGCCTACGATGGAATCTATTAGTTATATTTTCATTGTAGAGATAGGGTAATCTAGGTAGGATAAGATCTCAAGATCTAGGCCTAGTTCGAAGGTCACTCTCACAACGACATACTTGGAAAAGATTAGAAGAAAGAAGGTCCAAGGTATAGTTCTCTAAAAGCTAAACTTTTGACCCTTCCTAGACTTGACATTAGAAGAGATTAGAACCTACTTGCAAGGGTCTCCACTATGATCCATCATTTCTACTTGTGGTAAATGGTATCTTGGGGATACTTACCTCTTTAGAAATAACCACCAAGGAGATTTCACAGTGAAGATCAAGGATATTACCATCTTCTATGTAGTTGAGGCCATTATTTAAGCCCTTAAATTGTTAAACACCAAGGAAAAGTTAGTAGAGATATCTACCCAAGTAGATCCTAAAGTAAAGAAAGAAAGGATGTGTTGGTGCCATGGAGTGGACCGTAAGAAGTATGGTGTCCTTACCAAGGTAGAGCATACTTATTTCAAGATCATAGCCTATCACCTCAATCCAATGGTGAAGCCAAGCAAGGTGATAACCTTCTTTGCAAGGGCATGTGTGGTTGTAAGTGAAAAATTTGATGTCAACATTCTATAGCTTATCTTCTTAGAAATTAAGAAGAGATTGAAGAAAAATAAGAAGGGTTAGAAGATACTCCCCTTTTTATGCCTCATTAGAAGACTTTACAAAAGGAAAGAATAGCCCACTACTCAAATGATATCATTTGCAAGGGTCCTACCACATCATGGAAGGAGATGATAAAGGACAAGGTTTTTGCCAAGCTTTAGAAGAAAGAGGTGGCACCTTCACCACCACCAATAGCATTAGAGACGACTCCTAAAATAATAGTATCTATTGAACACCTAACTAAATTTATAAAATAGTAGTTATAACAACATGTCTCCAAAGGTGACTGTGAACACTTTGTTTAGCACTTGGTCATAAGTCATGTTAATGAGATCACTGGGATCATCAGTTGGCTAGTGGATGAACTATCCTTATTCTCCACATGAAGAGACCAAACCTATATTCATGTCAATTCCAATGATAGAGAAATAATTGTGTCTATTCTAGGGAAATCATTTCTTAAAATCTCCAAGAACATAACAATATTCTTTGTCATTCTAGAAGAAGGGGAGGATGCAAAAGTCCTGGTTGTACCACACAAAGGTTAGGAGACCATAGCACAGGTGGTTGTGGATTGAATTGAAGAAGCTTTGAGTGCTTCTATATCATCTATTCATGATTTTGCTACACTAGTAGTCATAAATTGGTACGATGTATTTTTCTCATATCTAGTCACACAAGAGACTTCTACTCAATGAAATCATACGAAGAAATAGTAGTTTCTTCACTACATCAAACATTACATAGAGATCGAGGGTAACCTCTACAAGCCTTATGCCAATGCTCTAGTACGATGGTGTGTACCTAATGTAAATCAACTAAGAGTCCTTTAAGATGCTCACAAGGGATCTTTTAAGGGTTATTTTATAGGAAGAGTGATGACCACAAAGATCCTAATGGTACGATATATTTAGCCAATAATCTTCAAGGATGTTCACCATTTCTTTTGTTCATGCAAGAGATGCCAACAAGATAAGGGGATGAAAACTAGAATGAAAGAGTCGCAATAGTGAATTTGATCACTAGAGCCTTTCAACCTTTGGGAAATTAATTTCATGAGACCCATCACTCCCATGTCCAATGGGAAGTCATACATTACTATTGCTATTGACTACTATAATAAGCTAACTGAAGCTATTGTCGTTTCTAATTGAAACTCTCCTACTGTAGCTCGATTCTTTCAACAAGAAGTTATGAATAGGTTTGATATGTCTAGAGCACTAATTTCTTACAATAGAACATATTTCATAGGTGCTACCTTTCATAAGTTAAGGTAACTCTTAGGGGTGCAACATAAACTCATAACACCTTATCACCCTCAAGCCAATAGTCAAGCAAAGGTAGCCAATAGGGAACCATTAGTAGATATAGGAAAGATTGAAATACAAACCTCAACGATGTCCTTTGAATGTAATTCTTAACATGGAAACTTCCTATAGGCTACTCTCCCCATGGGTTAGTGTATGAAAAGTTACCCAAACTTCCAATTCAAACTAAACTTCATACACTCATAGTTACATGTGAACTTGACTTAGACATTAATTAGCATAAAAGGAACAACTCATGATACTTAACACACAAGATGAAAATCAAAAAGTAGCCATAATGATGAATGAATTACACAAGGTATATAATAAACAACATCATGACATAAAAATAAGGAAAATTACATTCAAACTGGAAGACAAGGTTCTCTATTAGAATCCCATGCATGTGTTACAACAAACTAAGTTTGAGACATTATGGAAAGGATCATACATCATACGCTCAAATTTGCTTTTTGAGACTATGATAATTTGCCACCGAACAAGCCCTCAAAAGCACATGTTGACCAGCATCTAAAAACTTAAACCATTCATGGACTTCCAAGTAACCATATACAATACTAATACCTTTGATTAAGAAGAATCTCACTCTAGTTTCTAAATCTTCTCCTTTAAACTTAGTCATGGGGGAGATATCCATCTACCATAACATCTTGACAAGGACAAAAGGGATTTTTTTCTTTTTTGTTTTGCAATGTTATTTATATGTTTTTCATTTTTTTATATTTTACTAAATATTTTATAGATTTTTTGTTCTTATTATTTTCTTTTCATTTTTATTTAGTATTAATTGAAATCTCTAATTTTTCTCTATAGCTATTTCAAAATTTGAAAATTGTTGAATGCACCTATTAAGGTTATGATTTAATATTTAGGCCAACTTTGTCTTTTAATTATGCTCTCTACTAATAATTTATCAGTTTTATGGTGATATCAGGTAATGAGTTCACAACATCCACCCATTCCATCTATCTCATGTGAAGTTCTACACAATGAAAACATGGAGGTTCTTTAACATTTAATCTAAAAGTAACATATTATCTTGTTACCCAACAAACTGGGGAAGGACTACCAAGGTTAAAAAGGATGTGACCTCAAGGAGGTTTATTATGTTCTTTTCTCAACTTCCTTCTTAAGTTCTATGGCTCCTCATAGGTATATCATCACTCCTACTATCAACCATAAAAGGAAGTATGTCTCTATACAATGTGGTTCCTAATATAAAAAAACTAAATCAAAATTTAAAGCATAGCTCTCTAACTTAAATCACATCTCTCTGACAATCTCTTAGGCTATAGGCATTAGTTATGGGGCTAGAAAGCCAGGTTAGCCATGCTTGAAGGCATCCCTCTAACTAAGGCCCTAACTACTTCCTTCTTTTTTCTTCTTTTCTTGGAGTGGTGATTATCCTTTGTGGTTTTCATAGGATCATGATGGTAGGAAAGAAGGAAGATGTTAATGCAAGGTCACTATCATTGGAATGGACTTGGTCTAGACTTAGAACATACTAGTATTGGATCATCTTAATCACACATTTTACTAAGGATCCCATGTGACCATGATGTGGAATGGTGGTGTAAAGACACATCTTTCAATCCCTTTTTTCTACCCTACATGTTATCTATTTTTTTTATTTTGTTGAGGATGATTCTTGGATGTTTTGGCATGTTTGAAGGTGTTTTCAGCTCACTTTTATGAGTTTAGGAGGTTTCAGGATCTATGGGGACTTGTTGGGAGGCATTTAGAGGCTCTTAGCATCAAAAGGATTACTTTTATTTTTGGCACCTTCAAGAGAGACGTCTCCCCAAAAAGATAGATGTCTCCCTAAAGAAATCTCCCTTGAAGAGTAGTTTTCAACCAAAAATAGTAGATTTCTCTCTCGAAAGCAGGGCTTTCATAGTAGACATCATAGTAAAGCTAGAGATGACCCAGACTCATGGGAAAACTTCCAAAAATGTTGTTCCAATTTAGGAAACAACCAAAGAGAGATGGAAATAGCCAAGGAGAAGGTGAGAAGACTTGGGAAACATCCAAATAATCTCAAGTTGAGTTGAGGAAAGGTTTCTAGGATTTTTACCTTCTGATTGCTTATAAATATTGATTTAATTCACCATTGTAAGTGTTGTAGTACCAAAGGCCAAAGTGCAAATGTTGAAGGCCAAACATCCCAAGAGAGGGTAAGAGAGAGAGCTCTTGAGGGAAGAGAGCTTGTACATGAATAGAGCTTGTGCATGGAAGTCAAGTGAAAGGCAAGGAAGAGCACTTGAGAGAGGGTAGAAGAATATCTTATAAGTGTCTTGTCTTGAGCTTGGGCTACATTTTGAGCAATTGAGGATTAAGAGGGGACAAGTATGGCCTCTAAGATCCTTGGAAGAGTTGTGAGTTGAGCTTGCCTCCTCATCTTTGATTTATTTTCTATGTATTTTGAAAATTATCTTAACATAAGGGAGATTTTCTCCATTTTATTATGTTATTCTTATTTTCTAAGCTAGATCTTCTTGGAATTTGTGGATTAGGTCCTATTGGTATCTATCAAGGTGCAACACCCCTACACTAGATTGGTATCAAAGTAAAGGTTTAGAACTTTCCACACTTTTATCTTGAAGCTTGGTGTTTTCTTTGAATGAAAGGAACATTGTTGTGGATATTTGTGTATTTTCTTTTGGATATCATTCTTGTTTCTTTAGGTATCGATATATAGAAGAAGACATATCAAGAGCTTAGACAAGAGCTTCAAGAGTTTAAGGACTCTTTTAAGGCTTTTGTGGTTGAAATGCAAGAAGTTCTTCCCAAAGTAAAGGTCCACAAGCATCAAGATTTTGTAGAAACTTTAGAAATGGATATGAAGAAATTCAAGTCTGACATGCGAAATATTTTGAGGAAAATTGATAGAATATCTTCTAGCCATCAAGAAGGAAAGAAAGATGAAGGGTCTAATGAAGTAGACACCAATGAGAAAAGGAGTTCTCAAGTATCTCTTATTGATCAAAGAAGTGATCAATACTCAAGGGTTTCAAGGGAGGGAACCAAAAGCTTCATAAAAGGAACTAAGAGATCTTCAAAATCCAAGATGGTGTATGTTGCTAATCAAGGAGAGTTCCTACCTTGTGAGTCATGGGAGATGAAGAATCTAAGAAAGGAGAGTGACAAGGATCAAGTGACTTCTTCAAGGAGGATCAAGGGCAACAATAGAAGGTATGATACTCATTCTTTTTGCAATTTTTCTATACCTTGTGGCAAAGGAAAGAAGATTCTACGTAAATTTGAGACTATCTCATGGAAGATAGGTGAGTCTTCTAGCCAAGGAATGTGGAAGAATGATTGCCTTAATGACTTTTTTGATGAATCTGATGTTAAGGCCATGGAGGAGAGTTTACCTTTTGAGTTGGTACCTTCAAAGTGGGATGACGACATTGTTGATGATTCCTTTGAAGAGTAGAAGCCATTGGAATTGGGAACTCCTATTTGGGATCTTGAACCTTAAAGCTTTGATGAGATTAGATAGCCACATATTGAAGATCAAGTTGAATTAAAGATGGATGGGAGAAGCCATGAAGAGGTAAGTAAGAGTGAGCTTAACCTTGTTGATGATATTAATGTCTCTCATGTTGAAGATAGTGTGATGGATGCTATTTTTCACTTTAGCTTCATAGTGGTTTGTTCAATGGTAATGATGAGCATCATCATCATTGTGATGAGACTAAAAGTCATATTGTGACTTTTGATGCCATTGTTAGTGAGAGGAAGACTAATAATGATGAATTGTTTGATGATGAATAGTCATTATGAGAAGGTCATTATTGATGTGAGTGAAGATATTAATAATGATACGATTTTCTAGAATTTGGAGATGCTTGTTATTGATTACAATAATGATAAATTTTTGAAGTGTGTTGATGGATTTGATTATCTTGGCTCTTATATGGAAGTGCAACATGAAGGTAATGTACATGATGGTGATCAAAGGAAGCTAAGTGATAGTCTTCCAAATACCAAGAAGAAGAAGGTGAAGAAGAGGAAAAAGAAGCAAAGAAAGGATGTTGGATTAAGAAAGCCTAATCCTTTTTATTTTTCTTATTTTTTATTTGTTATAGGTTTGGGTCATCATGGGGATGCAAGGAAAGCATCCCAAGGAGATGATCAAATGAAGGAAGCATGGTGGGGCATGAGGACAAGCCCCCATGAGTAAGAGAAGATTAAAAACAAAACCTCCAATGATATTTATTCTCATGATTGTAATGCATTGAGTCATGATTATTGTGATGGCCTTGAGTCATGGGGGAATGGTGCCTTCCAACTTGTGAAAGGTCATGAAGCATGACATTTTTAAGGGTGGGAGAGCTGGTAGGGATACATATTTTGATCCCTTTGTTCTACCCTACATTCTATGTGTTTTTTTTATTAATTTTGTTGAAGATGATTCTTGGATATTTTTGCATGTTTGAAGGTATTTTTGGGTCACTTTGATGAGTTTATGAGGTTCCAAGATCTATGGTGACTTGTTGGAAGGCATCCAGAGGCTCCATGCATTAAATAAAGCACTTTTATTTTTAGCACCTTCAAAAGAGACATTCCCTAGAAAGATAGATGTCTCCCTAAAGATGTCTCCCCTAAAGAATAAACATCTACCAAAAATAGTAGATGTCTCTCCTGAAAGTAGGGCTTTCATAGTAGATGTCCCAACAAAGTTAGAGATGACCCAGACACATGGGACAACTTTTGAAAATGTTGTTCCAATTTGGGAAATAGCCAAAGAAGTATGGAAATAGCCAGGGAAAAGGTGAGAAGACTTTGGAAACATCTAAAGAACCTCAAGTTGAGTTGAGAAAATGTTTCTAGAATTTTTACCTTTCAGTTGCTTATAAATATTGATGTAATTCACCATTGTAAGTGTTGTAGGTCCAAGCACCAAAGTGCAAACGCTAAAGGCAAAACATCCCAACATAGGGTAAGAGAGAGAGCTCTTGAGGGAAGAGAGCTTGTGCATGAATAGATCTTATGAAGTTAAGTGAAAGGAAAAAGAGAGCACTTGAGAGAGGTTAGGAGAATCTCTTATAAGTGTCTTGTCTTGAGCTTGGGCTCTGTTGTGAGCTATTAAGGATTAAGAGGGGACAAGTGTGACATTTAAGATCCTTGGGAGAGTTGTGAGTTAAGCTTGGCTCCTCATCTTTTATCTATTTTCTATGTATTTTGAGAATTATCTTAATATAAGGGAGATTTCCTCCATTTTATTATGTTATTCGTATTTGCTAAGCTATATCTACTTGGAAGTTGTGGATTGGGTCTTCTTGGGATCTATCAAGGTGCAACACCCTTGCATGAAATGGTCAAACAAAAGTGGTGAACAAATCCTTACTAAACATATTGAGATGCTTGTATGATGGACAACCAAATAGGTGGGAAAAATTATTGTGTCATGCTGAGTTTTCATATAATCATGCTTTTCATGTTGTTATTGGTAAAAGCCCATTTGAGGTGAACTATGAGTTTTGTCCAAAAAATGATGGACAATTTGAAGAGCTTTGATGGTGAAGCTCAACTTAATGTTGAACTTGTACAAGAGATGAGGGATCTCCATGCACAAGTAAAATCAAATCTTAAAAAGAAGATTGAAAAGAGAGTTCTTAAAAGGAATAAAGCAAATGGAAATCTAATTCTGTTGTTGGTGACTTGGTTTGGGTGCACTCAAAATTGAAAGCTAAGAAGATGGGGCCTTTCAATATCAAGGCTAAGATCAATGATAATGCTTTTGAGATTAATTTACCAAATGATGTTGGAATGCCTTTTATGTTTAATTTTTTAGACATAATGCACTATCATGAACCAGTTGAAGAGGAGATCATACAATGTAGCATTAATGAATTGAAGAGGACTATTGATTAGTCCAAGCCTTCAATGGAGAGGAAGGTAATCGTACTCAAGTGGAGGGAAGCTTCTAGCACTTACGGAGTAAAGAGGCATGAATATTTGATCCATTAGGAGGATCAATCTATTGATGATCTTGTATGAATACATGAGACCAAACTACATGAGTGGGGGCTTACTTCTATCCTTACTTCATTGTTTACTTGAGTTTACTTTTTGAAGGATGGGAGAGCTAGTGTAGAAATGCCTCTTTCGAACCCCTTATTCTTCCCTACATGTAGGTTTTGTAGGTTTTGGACACTTGAGAGATGTATCAAAGGGCTAGAATATGTCTTGACTAAGGCCTGGGTTGATAGAAGACATCTAGAGTTCAGAGTAGATAGCTTGCTATTTGGATTGACATCTCGATGGAGATGTCTTGACTAAGAAGAAGACATCTCAGGGGAGACATCTTCCCAGAACATGAGACATCTTAGATGAGATGTCTTTACTACAAATGGACCTCTTAGGTAAGATGTCTTTCCAATTGTAAAGACATATTAGCACTTGAAGGAGACATCTTAAAAAAGTAGTAGACATCTTACTTGAAATTTAGGTTGACATAGAGATGTCTTCCCAAGATTAGAGACAACCCATACGGATGGAAAAACTTCTAAAAACACCCATTCCAATTCAGAAAATAGCTGGAACATGATGAAAAAGGATGGAAACAACCAGAGAGAAGGTGAGAAGACTTGGGAAACATCAGAAGAGCCTCAAATGAAGTTAAGGAAAGGTTTCTAGGTTTCTTATCCTCTAGTTTGTCATAAATATAAATGTATTCATCATTGTTAGTAGGATGAGTAAGAGTGTGAGCTCTTGAGAGTGGAAAGCTAAGCAAGAGAGAGTGGGTGAGCACATTGATTGAGTGTAATTGGTGATTGCAACCTCAAGATCAACTTGTGATTTGTTGGTCTTTATGTTTTATTCTCTTGTGTCTTACTTTTGAGTTGAAATTTTAGTCTTGAGTTATGGTAGAGATTCTTTCATTGGTTTTGTCTTGCATTAAGAATAGCTATTATATGGTTGTAAAGCCTCATGCTCTACAATATCATTTAAGTATAACAAGTTTTGAATGTGTGTGGGTTTCGAGAACCCTATTGTAATCTTCAAATAAATTAATTGAAGATAACTGGTTTTCTTGTTTTGTAGGAAAATTTTTTATCTTTACATAATATCTAGATTTAGTATTTGAAGGTGATTTATTTTCAAAGTGAACCTACTTCATAAACAAAGATCTAGCTCTTCATAAAGGTAAATGATGAAAAAGAAGTTATGTAGCCAACCCAATTTTGTTGAGAAAAGTCTAGGATGATGATAAAAAATATACCATAGCACATCATGTATGCTACTTTCCTTCTTTTTAATTCATTTTTAAAAATAAATCACTAAAATAAAACAAAAATAATTATACAAATTACAAAATCCCATCATTAGAGATTTATAAATAGAATGGGAAATAAACACATGGGACCATAAAGAAATAAAATTAAATAAATAGTTAAATTTAAATATATGAAATAATTAAGTAATCAAATATTAACAAGAAAAGAAATATCCTAATCAATCATTAATGCCCAAGAGGTCATTGCTAACCATGCATGAGACTAATTAAGTGCTTTATGTAATGCAACTATCACTAACATGTAGGCAATGTTGCATCAAGTTTGCCCATGCTACTGAGCTATCAAGAATTTGTAAGTGGGTCCTTTCCATAATAGTCTCCTACATTTTTTACCCTTATGGATTTTGTTGATGAGACACCCATGGATAAACCAACAAGAATTTGTAAGTGGGTCCTTTTACTACTACTCACCAAACCGACAAGGATAAACCTTCAATTTTGCATTTAGAGATGCAAAGTAGCATCACCACTTCCAATGTCATCTAGTCCTAATTGTTTTCTAGGTTGACCATTGATAAAGCTATATTAAGTGAAGTGCTACAAAATCATCTAGAAGCCTAAGAATGTTTTGATTTAATACATTCCAAACCTTGTCAACAACATGGCAAGATCTACTTCACATTCTTTTGATATCAAGGATTTGTGTTGACATCCTATATAATAGTATGCTTATGTCATTTACCTTCTAATCTAGTCACAACATCCAACATAATTGCATTTTAAGACAGTGATCTATAGTAGAGATTGTTTATACATACATATCCATCCTTTGACAAGTTTTCATTCTTATTTCTTCTACCAAGTACATCAATTGTTCATGTTTGCTAAATCCATGATTTGAACACTGATTGATCATGTAATTATATCGTTCTATTGCCACATTAAATGATTTATTAGTATCTTACTTCTATCCTACTATCTTCTTTCTAAGATTTTCAACTTGGTCATAAGATTAAAACCTTACATTGAAGGATTTTAACATATCTATCTAAGAGAATATGTAATTGGGTGGAGGAGATTGATACCATGTTTTAGCAAGATTGATAAATGTGTGGGAAAAAAGATGAAGTTTCTATCACTCACAGTTCAATCCTTGTGGCTCACAAGCAATGATGAAGACTTAAAAATGAAGTTGTGGATCATCATTCAACTACCTCTTGAATGTTAGAATGGAAATCATTTCAAACCTTTTAAGTTTTCTCTCATCAATGCTTTCAGTTGGAATGTAAGCTACTTTATGAGTTTGACTGTAGTAGGTCCATGAATATAATGGTACATTCAAATGAAGGTAAGACAAACATAGGATGACAAATAGCTTCAGGTTATCACAAGTATAGCTTAGTTCTAATAAATAAAGATGCATAGATTTCCTTCCCCTAGAATCATTCATCTTATAGCAATGGAAGTCTCTAAGAAAACGTCATGCCTTTTTCTCAACATGTATATACTTGTACTCTTATCCATAATCATATCACAAATTTCTTGCTTCTCATGAACAACATACCCTAATTGTTGGGGTGACATGGGTTCATAATTTACCACCAAATCCTTAATGAAGCCTTGATTGAAAAAAGTAGCTTTCCTAAACTCTTTGTGAAATCACCTATGTGCATTGTGCCATCATCCTACTTTGTTTTGATGAAAGATCACCACATGGAAGATGCTGCTTCATTCACCATATTTTTAAAAGTAATTTGGACTAATTGAAGCTTTTGCTTTAACCTATTTTCATTGTTCAATTCTGCCATGATTACTACAACCCTTGATTTCCTAGAAAATCAATAACTAAGAAAAATCAAAATTATGAATGTACAAGTAAAATAAATAGTTCATAGATGTCTTCCCAAACATCAATGTTAATTATAAATACCAAAGATGATGAGAATGTGAATTGCATAGTTTACTTATGTATATTGTTACGTTTAATAAATAAAAATGTTAATATCTATATAATAAAAGTGAAGGTACCCATGTTGCCATGATATGAAAATGATATTTATATAATTTTTATGCATTTTATAAATGTAAAAAATAAAATAATAATAAAAACTCATTACAATCCCTTTTGATGCATGTGTAGTAGTCATACATAAAACAGAAGTAAAATACATCTTCATGTTACAATCCCTTGCAAAATATGTTTAACACAAAAATCAAACATATGTATAAATCATGTTACAATCCCTTATGGGATAGGTGTGATACTAATTCATGAAAATGATAAGATCTCCTCAATCACACCCTCAATGGTGCAACATCATTTTGTACAGGTATGACCTCCTTAGATAAGGCAAAATCAATGTAAAGGTCCACACAATTATACTAATATGTTTCAGAAAATTAATATAATTTTAAATTTTAAATATAATAAATAATTTCTTTAATGAGATATCATCATCAAATTTTCATAAAATAAAAGTGAATAATTTAAGGAAATCAAATTGAGTTTTATTCATTATGCAAACACTTGACTCCACATTGATCAAATAGTTTTAGGTTACAAGAGCATGACAGTACTACAACAGAGTCTCACTACAAAATGAAACAAAAAATCAAAACACACAACAAAAATAAACTACAAACTTATCCAAAAAAGGAGGAGAATCTATTTCTACAAAAGAAAATTAAAAATGAAAGATGATTTTTAGCTTTTCCCCTTGGGTATTTATAGCTTTTGAACTTATAATGAAACTAGTTTGTAGACACTAGGTATGATGATACCAGGGTGTCAATGCACTAGGTGTGGTAACACATCAAGGATACATCACTACACTTCAAAATGAGCCTAAACTATAATCTTAGTACACATAATAAATTTTATGCATCCAAGATTACAAAGGAATATAAATTTGCTACTAGATGCCTCATCAAGTGTTGTACTTAAAACTTCTATAAAAATATCATTAAAGTTTTCTCTTTTTTCTTGTCCACTTTGAAACACTATCCCTGCACTATTTTTTGCATTGTTATTTCTAATTCAAATGTTCTTTTATAATTTGAAATGGTGCATCACAAGATCTCTAATTGTATAATAATCTCTTTTCAAGAGTTGATAATTATTGTTTTAGTTCATATATCCATCCACTTTTCTCCAATAAAGTAATAGAAATAATTAATAGATTGGCTACTTGAAAAAATATTGATTCTAATGGTTTGTATGTTAAATTTCTTATATGGGTAAAGACTCTTAATCATAGAGAAATTTGTTATCAACTAACATAATTATGAAGAGTGGCTTACACCACTAATGGCAAGTTAGCAAGGCAATACTTCTAGATAAAAGAGGATATATATGAAAACAATTTAATCTATTACATGATAGTTGTAAGTAATATCTTTGCTAAGTTGTTAGGCACTATTAAAAAAAAAAAGACTTAGCACTTAGGTAGAAGCTAATAATATCAAAGTAATGTGTTAAGCTAGTTTTAAGTAGAACCACTCCATAGTTGATCACTTAATTACACTTAGATATTGTATGGAAGCTTAAAAAAAGCATCATAAAAAATGGTTTACTTGCTTTGTTGACTTTGCAAAATTATATGATTATATGATTTGTAAAATACTATGATTGTGCTTACATAAACTAGGCATCCTATAGAATTGATGATAGTAATATAAAAGCTATATGAATAAATCATCATTGAGCTCAAAGATAAGAAGTCAAAGAATAATTTTTAAATTCTCAAGCAAAATTGAAGTAAAACAAGCATGCCCTTTATCCCTAACTCTCTTTGGCCTCTTTATTGATAAGTTGTAGATATCAATATGTATAGAAAACCATTAGCATGCTATCAAGATAGGATCCCATGAGATCACCTTTAATTTCTACCTCTAAGAAGGGTATGCAATATATGTTACAAATTCTAAAAAGTTTTGTTTGTATTCTAGATTGCAAGTTAATGTGAAGAAAATAAAAATAATGATTTGGAAAATAACTACAAGAAATGCAAATCATAATTTTAAATTTCAAAGTACAAATGTAAAAGTAATGAATTTATTTAGCTAATTGGATCTTCATTATTAAAAGTTGGTAATGGAATAAGGTTTCTTAGAGCAAGCTACAAAAAAAAATTTAGCTTCTTTGGAGATGATTTTTCCTACTACGAGTTGACCACAAGTAACAAAGAATTTGTGGTTTACAATTCCATGAGTTATGGTATTTTATCATGGGTCATGATCAAGTTGTGTTATTATATCACAAGCCCATTGCGAGTTATGGTCTCTCAAATTTTTTTTTAAAGTAACTTTGAGTAAATTGCAAGCTAGCCATGAATCATGCTTAGGTTGTGGTGAACATCTTGGCCTTTGTGGTACCTCCTATACTTCAAATTTGATCCCACAAGTGGATAATGATTCATGGGACTATAGAAATCTTAGATCATGATTGAACCATGACTTGGGGTCTATGACCATAGGTCATGATGAGGTCATGGTTACATACCACGAGTCATGGTAAAGTCATGATCACCCAAAAATGTCTTTGTATTCACCACAAGCCATGGTGAACTTGTAAATTGTACAAAATATAAAGAAAAACACCAAAAAAAACCTTTAAAAGTAATTTGAGAAAATGTGAGGCTCTAAACTTGAGAATATAAGCTTAAAACATGCTACAAAACCTTTAAACATGGTGAGGCAAGCTTACATTAAGAGATAAACATCAAATGAGCCTTAAACTCAACATATGTATGTAATATGCATAAAACCCACATGAACATGTGTAAACTCTTAAATCTTCACTTAATTCTCTTCAAATGCTTTTAGAAACATAAGACAAACATATAAAAAGAATTTCACAAGCTAGAGAAGCTTGGAATAAGTCATGCAAAGAGATTTATGAGCTTTTACATGAAATTAACATGGAAGGGGCTAAAACCCTTCAACAAAAACATAAAACAAGAGAGAAATTAGCATGACTCTACAAATGGGAAGTTAATCCCATGAAATAGAACATAAAATCACTTCTAAATTCTTCAATTCTTGATTACTAACATGAGCAAACATGTAATTTACTTCAAAAACTTGTGAGAGCATGAAATTGAAACATACATGCAAGAAATATGTTAGAATGCATAAAATGTGAGAAATTATGAGAGAAATTCTTGTAAGAACTTGGGAGAGAAATCCATAGAAGGGAGTTCACTCCTCAAATTGAAAGATCCATGTAAGAATGTAAGAAGAGAAAAGAGGGAAAGCTAGAAGAGCTTTCCCAAGCACACAAAGCTTGCACAAGAATACTCAAGAATTGAAGAAAGGGAGAGCTTCTATTTACTTTAATTAAAAATTCAAGGCAAGTTGCAATGGGAGGAAGTCATCCCTATTTGTAATTTTTTGTAGAGGATTTTACCTCTTAGAGCATGGGCCATACATGAAGGCTCTTAGCCTCCTCTTGCTCTTTTTAGTAATTTTCTCAATCCCTAATATTCTAAGACCCTTTATTTTTCAAACAAAGATACTTATAACTCCTAATACATCAACATCAAAATAAGAACTACAACAACGTCCTACTTTACTCAACATCAAGTGATATGGAGATAGAGGAGTTAGGAGGCACACATTCACACTATTTCTAACATTCATTATATGAATAACTACAAATGGCAGAAATGTATCAAGGAGAAAATTGAAAGAGAAATTAAGATTCTATATACAATTACAAACAAATATAAATTATTAGGATTATAGGCTTCGAAGATTAGAAGAAAATTTTTTTAGGTTGTCAATGTTGTACGTATATGCTATATGAAAGCTAAAACTTAATGTAAAAATTGTTTTGCTAATAAAGAGAGTAAAACATATTTTCATATATGAAATAAACAATGAGGTATTAGCCTAGTGGTAAAACTCTTGATTTGGAAACTCCAAGTTATGGGTTTGATTTTGGTAGACAATATTGAGTTATAAAGTTTTAATATGGGTGTTGGACCACAAAAATATATATTGAAAGTAAAAATTTAGAGTACAAAAGCAAATAAGTAATACAAAGAAGAGAAGCTCCAAATCAACAAAAAGGAAAGGCCTAACGATTTTGAGGAAGCCTTTTTAGATTTTCCTTCTTACAACCAATCTTAAAATACCTCTTCTTTAGGGTATGAAATAAAGTTCCAGTTTGACTATATTTCTTGTGGGTAAATATTATTACACCAACTCACCCCATCCCCCAAAACACCTGTACCCAACTCCCCCATCATCACCCAACCAAAGCTCATACTTTTATATATAATTGAAGGAAAAGGCACAATCACCTGATTCATTATAAAGTTCTAATTCGATGATATATCTTAGAGGTAAATAGTGTTAAAAAATGTTTTAGGTTCTAATAACCCCCACCTCATTTATTTATATATAAATTGAAGGAAAAGTTACAAGCACCTTATTCAATGTAACGTTTAGAATATAACTTCCCTTAGAAGTTGAATCTCTTTATCAATTCATTAGCTATATTTGAAATTTGGCAAAAACCAAGCAAATCAAATGTTCTAAAGTAGTTATTGAAGGTACAAATGAATAAAAATGCTATTTCCATAGGATGCAATGATTAAAAGACATGGAACATCTCATTAGAGGTAGTACAAAGTAATCCTAAACACATACGTAAGTTAGTTAACAAGAAAATGTTAGGAAATTTATGGTCAAATATGGAAGGCAAGAAAAAATTTTACTTCTATAAAAAAATAAATCTATTTTGTGAATTCTAGTCAAGAAGTGATGAAATTATGAAATGACCTCATATTAGAGGCAATTAACTAGAATCACAAATTTATAAGCTAAAATTCCAATAATATCTCACAAATTCATCACCAAGCTTGTTTATGAGTTCACATTGATTCAAGATAGAAAGTGGGAGATGGATTAACATCCCTAGAGAAGAAGGCATATGTAGGTTGTGTTGGTTAGGAGCTCTTGAGGACGAGGAACATATTTTTCAATATTTTTCTGACTTACCATTTTAAACAAAAGTATATGACTAGAACAAAAAGTTTATATGATATATTTTTGTGAGATCCAATATTGCTTGGTGGCTTTGTTGAATCTATTTTTATTTTCTATGAGATGAATGTAATGTCTATTCAATAGATCTCTTTTGATTCATATACTTCATAAAATCTTATAAATGCTTTATACAAAATAGTACCTCTTGGCTTTATACAAAAAATCTCAAATGGTGACTCTCACTATCTCTTGATCAAGCAGAAAATGAAAATGTAAAGGTAATAGTGAAGGGTAAAGACCATGTCTATTTTACTTATCTTTTTAAAATTTTTTTGAAACTTAAATATGATATTTGCAACACTTTTTTAAGCTAAAATTATTGTTCCTATATCACTTCCTTGATATGGGTTTTGAGACTTTAAAAACATATCAAAACTTGGTAAAAGCATTTTTGTTTCCATTTCCATTTTTAAAACATAAGAAGTGTACCGAATATTAATCAAACATGCATATTGCAACAAGGACCCTAATTTCAAATTATTAAAAGGTATCTTGCATTTTTTTAAAAACCATTTTTTATTTTAAAAGAAATCCATTCTAAGTATTGTCAAATATTCAAGTAAAAATTTGTGGAATTGAATCTGTGTTTTTTCATGCATTGTTTAAAGCTCATTAGGAACCAACATTGTTGGCACTTTATACCTGTGAAATTTGGGATAAAACAAAAAAACAATGTAATTATTTATCATGAAGATAACCATATAATAATAATAGAATCTGAAATTTCAAATACATATTAGACATTTCCTTATTATATATATCCATATTAAAAATTTTCAAAAACTTAACATATATATATATATCCACATTCATTACTTTTAGGTAAATCTACACATTTTTATTCACTCATGCGTTTTAAAATTTTTGGAGGGTGTGTTCCACGCAAAATAGCAGCAAAAACGCCTAAGTTATGCGTCAAATTTCAGGTCCGGATGACCATCCGCCGAAGAAGCAACCTCATGACATGATCAAGACGCAATGGCCTATGCATTACTTAATAATTAATACCTTGCTTTCCTGCAAAGCGCCGACTGATACACAATTCTTTCCCTCCACATACATGCAAACAAGAAATCCTGATACCACATTCGGCAGGCAGGGTTGGATTGCACTTTCAGTTTTCAGTGTTAAAATGCTACTGATTCAGTTTTAACTTTTTTGCAGGTACGAGCTGAGAAAAAAAAAAAAAAATCTGTACCGTGTCGTCAAATCACAGATTTCGAAATTTTTTAGGTCGCACCCAATCTTAATATCCCATATAACTGCGTGTACGTAGTTGGACCAATCTAGGTGTGCATGGTTAATGGTTAGGTCACGAAATTTCAGCTTAGCTTCTAAGTCCAGATTCGTCAGAATAGATGTTATCCTTAACAGAAATTCCGAAATTGCCTGCAGACAAGAGCATGAAATTTCTGGCTCAGCGTGGAAGAAAGCCGCAGCAGCAACCAATTAACTATTTTTAAAAACACCTTAGAATTCAAAGCACAGAAAACAATGGAGGCGACGCGAGGTAATTAATAAAAGTGGAGAGCGTTGGAAGAAGCAGAGCTTTCGTCCACCAAACACTCAAACCTCAACAAACTCCACACCCGCACAGTAACTCACAACCACCCTCTCACCACCTTATCACCATCACGTGTACTCTTCCATGAATCATAAAACTGGAAAATGAAAACAGAAAATGGTAATACACTGCAATATCGAACTCGACGACAATGCAGGCTGCTGTGGCCATGGCAGACATGGATAGAGCAAAGTTCAGAAGCAGAAGCAAAAAGTGGAGGAAAAAACAGATTCGTGCCATTCTGAATCTGGTGCTGCAAAATCAGCATCTCATAGTGCAGGCACTTGCCTCTGATCTTGGAAAGCATCCGCATGAATCTCTCAGGGACGAGATCGCCCTCACTCTTACAACAGCAAACGTGGCCTTGAACAACTTAGATCAATGGGTAAAATCATTTCCATTCTTTTTATCTTCCTTTATAGTCGATTTTTGTTTTAAAATTTATATCCTGCAACACCAGTTTTCATCTAGAATAAAGAGCCAAAGATATTGCCCAAATATTTAAAATCTCTGGTACAATGATAGTATGATCGTAAACTCATCATATTCTTTTCTTTGAAAAGGCCAAAAAACAACATTGCATAGTCCTCGTACTCCAGAGTTGGAAACCTGCTTGGTATTTGAAACATGGCTTTCATTATAATCATAGCAGCATGTATTGGCTTATCACTTTTCAGTGCCCTCACGTTCTCGTTGCTGTTGCAGCAACCATGTTTTATGAATTATGGAAATACAGACATCTTATTTTACTCACCTTATTATGGGAATTATTAAAGTTGCTTCTTAAAAAGGCAGATGCGTTTTAAAGCGTACAAACTACATAGATGCCAGAAAAAAAAGCACATTTGGCTTCAAACATATGCTAGTTTCAAGGTTTTAATGAAGAATATGTGCTTTTAACCAAAAAATTAAAAAGAAATGGGTATACATATATGTATATATTGATGAATTTAGAATGGTATGCAGCTAGGATTTTCGGAGGATACGGAGGGGGAGAAGGGCGGTGGCATGGTGCTCATATTTTCTTCTTGGACTTACCCATTAAGTGAGCATCGTCCCAAATTAAATGTGCTTTATTATTATTTTTAAAAAACTATGTTATATAAATGTGTTTTATTGTTAGCCACAAAAATAAAATAAAATAAAACTAGGTTTTACGAGAAGGGTGATATATTATATTGATTTTGGCACAGACTCGGCCCTGGATCCGACGATAGCGGCGGTGGCGGCGGGCCACGCGGTGGTGTTGCGGCCGTCGGATGCGGCGCCGGAGACGTGGCAACTGCTGCGGAGACTGGTGCCAGCCTACGTGGACAGTGATGCTGTCCACGTGGCGTGCGAGGAGGAAGGCGACGCTGCCACGTGGCTACACAAGCGCAGGTGGCAGCGCATATTCGTGGGCGGTACGTGCATGCCCAGCGTGGCAGCGGCCGAGGTTGACGTGGACGTGCATGACGTCATGGACGCCGCCTCCCTCCACGTGTACGTAACGCCCGTGACGGTGGTTGGCCTTGGCCTTGGCCTTGGCCATGGCACTCCCGCCACCTGCGTTGCCGTCGTTGACGTCGCCTCTCTCACCACCACCCATGAACTTCTGGTCGTCGTTATTATTATTGTTATTGTTATTATTATTATGCTAACACTCTTTTTAAGTATTTGTTACTTCAACATTTCTTAAAAGGGTCATCATGGGAGATTCAATAATCACGGCTGGGACACATGTCATGATTTTTTGGTTAGTATGGCTAACCATGGCTATTTGACTGGCCAGGCCAAGCCGAGCTGTACACTTACAATCGGTCATACAATTTATGGTTGTTTCTTTTGGAAAGCCATGGTCTTTGACAATTAATTTTAGTTGCACATGATGGTGAGCCTTCATGTGACAAATAACAGACTGCAACTGAAATTATTTATCAAAGACCATGGCTTTGTAAAAGAAACAATGTTAAGTTGTGTGGAGGTTTGCAGGTGTATAGCTTGGCCAATCAAATGGCCATGGTTAACCATACCAACCAAAAACCATGACATGTGATTGAGCCTTAATCGTGAAAGTTTTTTATTTTTTTTCTAGATGAAATAAAATTGTATTATGTTTGAATTTGAAAGATATTAAATTTTAATGAAAAATAAAAATGGACTCTACAAATTGACCAAGCACTAATTGGGTGTCAATAACAAATCATATAGGTTTTTTTTCTAAGTTCTTTAACATACACCTTAACACTTAGTAAAAAACACCTTGCCATTATTTATTATTTTAAAAGGGCTATTACATCCCACCATTGTTTAATATTTTGAAAGGGTTATGGGTAAATACATGAAAGATTAACCTAATTTCATGTGGTTGAGCTAAGCTGGATCTTAGTGTGTGTGTATTTCTACATTTTCATGTAATGTCTTACTTTTGCAAAGTTAGTAGATTTATTCCAAATAATACCAAGAACATTTAGTAATTTTCTTAATGATGTTTTAAAAACTCATATCATATGTAGGTTTCAAAACAAATTAGGATTTTAGTTTTATCTTCAATTAATATTTATATTATTTAAAATTTAAAAATTATGAATAGTGTTATATTTTAATTTGTCAATACTAACCTAGACTTTACTAATGAAGGAACCTTGTTATCATTTTGGTTTCAAATGATCATTCATTCTGGTTGATTTACATTTATATTTTTTGATGTTTATAAATTAAAAATTGTGTTTTATTTTAGTTTATTAATGCAAAACCTAGAACCTTACCACCTAAGAGAAAACAACCTTTAACTTACATGTAGAAACAAGAGTCATAATGAAAGGTTCATTACTTAGTAAATGAGCAAAACATTAGAGTCTTCTATATGGTATGGT
>MNCI01029550.1:872570-1020170 GCA_015680685.1 Gnetum montanum
ACAAGTTGGGTTACGTTGCCGTAGTTGTTTAAAGTTGTGAATGCTCATGCAGCTAGCTGCGCTGAAGTTCACCATAGACAAATTCTTCGGGAAGGACCCCACAGAAAATGGGTATCTGTGCAGAATTATAAATGCTGCTCATTTTCGTAGACTTCTGGGATTCCTGGAAGATGTCTCAGTTTCTGATTCCATAGTCTATGGAGGCCGCCATGATGAAAAGAAGCTGTAAGCGCCAGCAGAAACAAATACCCAACTCTCCCTGAAATCCTTTTGTTTTGTTTTTTTCCCCATTTTATTTGAGGTTTTTTCTAATGGATATCTCAAGCATGTTTTATTCAATTATTCTACTGTTTTGAGGATTTAATCTGATTTCCTGAAAACAGATACATACAGCCTACCATACTGTTGAATCCTCCTCTAGCATCAGATATCATGACACAGGAGATTTTCGGACCGTTGCTTCCTATAATAACGGTAGGCACATATGCCTCATTAAGTGGTCTTTAACTTTGGTTCTATTATTCACATTCACGCAGAAACAATTTCTACCTACTTCCTGATGATGAACTGATTGCAATGTAATTACATATTCAGCTATCAATCTTAGAGGAGGCTGTAGAATTTATCAATACAAGACCTATCGCAAACTCCATATATGTCTTCACCAACAACAAACTCCTTGTTGATTCATTTATCACTTCCACTTCCTCTGGAAGCATTATTGTCAATGATACTATTGAGCAGGTAGGTAGCATCACCTATATTACCAAATTTTTCATTATGAAATTCTATATTATAGTTTTAGTTATCTTTGAGAGGCAAATCTAAGATATTTTTGAATTTTATTTTGATAAAGTTGGCATTAGAGACATTAACGATTCAAAGGATGGGAGAGAGCGAATTAGACAAACATCATGGAAGGCATATGTTTCAAACCTTCCAAGAACAAAACATGAAATCTTGCAAAGGATTAAACAAGTGGTTTGTTTCATTGGACTATTTCAAGCTACGGCTGGTACGAATTTTCCATCAGTTGAACATATGTAGAAAAGCATTGTATTGGTTGGGATATTCAAATCAATATCTCATCTAAATCTTAGTATTCTTATATAGGTCATTAGTTCTGATGCTCCATTTTTTCCCAAAGTATTTAAACCCACTTATAGAAAGGTTTCAGCTAACGGTGAGATAATATGCCACTTCAATTCTAAGACAGACGTCATTGTAAATCTGGTCTACTTTGTATAATTTCTTCAATGCTGGAGAATAAAAAACATGAAGAATAGACATGCTTAGCAATTTATTGTTCATGATCATTATAATCAATACAACTTATTTTCATACATGTTACGTTGCATTTTTAACCAAGGTGATTGTGGTCTTTATAACAATGAAATCCAAAAGAGCCAAAATAGGAGTTACCATCCACTCAGACTTATTCATAAATTAAGAAAATAAACTTTGTGACTGAACACTGAACAAAGAGACAGAGCAAAGACAAATTAAATGAGCCAGCATAAGAAGACAGAATACATAATGAGGCAGAGCGCGTGAATTTACAGTAACTGGGTTGCTGTCAATGAGAAAGAACAACCGTAGAATAGATCAAGAAATTCTCAGATTGGAGGATGAGTGGCAATGGACACAAATGGAATTTGCCAATTGCACTGGTAGAAGTAGGGAGAAACTGACCACGGAAGACCAATACACTTCTGTTAACAAATCCCACCTCTAATGGTAAATTTCATGTGAAACAAGAAGGCTTTTGAATATCTCCTCAAGCAATGTAGCAAATTAAAAATAGAATTTCAAAATAGTGTTTAGAACTTTGAATATTTTTCTCACCAAGAGGCTTAATCATTATATCTTTGATTTCACCAATACTAATATAAACTAAATCAACAAAAATGCATCTGAATCAATTCTCTACTATGCATCAAAAGAATCCGATTCGTGGAAGCGAGGAATCGAGGATTCGCGATTCTGAACGTGTTGGGTACATGTGCCTCAAAAAAAAGTGGGGACGGGTTCGTAGCCGGGGACGTGATAGAGAAAATTTAAATATATTAATTTAAAAAAAAATTAAATCTCATATATCATATAAAAAACGTTGTAGAATATAAAACAAGTACAATGTAAATTCAAAATATTGTTAATGCTTAAAAATTGCATAAAAGATTGCAATGAAACATTAAGTATTGAGTCTCATGTGTATTATAAAATATTTTAGCATTATCATATACATATATATATGATAATGTTACAAAATTATCTCTCTTTAAATCACAAAAGAGTTTCTTGCCAAAGCTTAGAAATTGTCACATTGTTCAAATTCTAATTTTAGCCTATATTTTCTCCTTGCTCTATTTTAAAAAGTAAATTTGTAAAATCTGCTTCATTTTGTTCTATGTCATTAATATCATTTGCATGGTAATCATCTTCATCAAGGATTGAATCATCAATATTAAGATTCATTGCTCCAGGAATATTAACTATGTCAGTAGATTAACATCCCAACAAAGAGTAGGTGATTGCCTATATTTTATTTCCTTTCTTTCTTCCAATCTAATCATGCTACGAAGAGATACTAATTTTTCAACTCTTTTTGGAGTTAGACTCTTTTTTTTGACCAATTTCTTTTAGAAAAAGATGGAACCTACGTAAATGATAAAAACAAGAATAAATTTTTGCATTGTTAAAAAATTCATTTTATAAATTATTCAAAATTTCATCAATAAACAAACTCATTTGAAGCTTAAGACCTAATAGCCTATTAATCATGGTGTTTAAAAAATGCATGATATATAAAACATCACTATTTCAAATTTTCAAATAACATTTCATAAATTAATTAAGAAAATTAATACGTATTAATATTTGTTATATGTTTAATAAAAAAATTGATCTAAGAAAGAAACTTCACTTCTAAAGAAATCAAATCTAGGAGTATCTCCACCATGCAAACACCCCATCTAGCTGGATCTTCTTTAGCTATTCCATCCATATCAAGTATAGCATCTTCACATTTAAATGCTTTTGTATGTCCTTTAATAAATTAAAGCCATTCCTTTCTAATTAAGCTAACCTTACAAGGTGAATGTAATCGTTTAACATATTCTAAAAAACCTATTCTTACATCAAAATCATCACAAGGCCTTGTTGGATTTTTATCTCTATGTTTTGAAAAATACCATTTAATATTTAACGCATATGCAGCCATATGCAATGGGGTATTTGTAACATTCCATTTTTTTAGAATCAATGAAGTAACTGAGCATTATAAAAATCAAAAGAGCTATCAATTTCTATAACATATTTTCATAAATTACATAAATTTCTCCTATGCAGGTGTATCTTTATCAACATAAAGGATGAAATCAACAATAGGTTGTGCCATTAGGAAAAATATTGCTACATTTTCATGGAAAACTAATACCAAGCATATAAGCCAATAAAGTTTATCAGAGATTTTTCCGCCAGGAATCCCTTCCCCACCACCATTTTCACAGAGCTCTATCTCCTTCTACGCTATTAATAATGCTCTCGGCAAGTTCATGACACGTTTTGGACTTATGGGCTCGCTTTATAAAGTTGGGATAGCAGGAGATTCAAAGGCAGGTCTTTGGAGTTTTCGAATTTGTTGTTGTGGGTTGAGTTCATGCCTCTTGCATGTTTGATTGCAGATGTTGTCTAGGGCTTCCTAAAAAGATTTGGGAAGGATATGGTGCTGAAATTTTGTTTGAACTTTGAACAAATGTATGCTTCTTGCACTTGCAGAGGGAGAGAGGCCTGTATGCTGACTATTCTGTATGCACTTGCAGAGGGAGAGAGGCCTGAATGCAGTTTTGTAACCAACTAATTCCCTTCCCTCACAGGTTGTGCATTAATGACTAGCTAGAATGACGGCCACAGATTGTGCATTTATGACTGGCCGGAATCAGGGCCGTTACCTGAAACTAGAGACGCAACATGAGATGGTGGCCATGGCTCATGAATAAAAATACGAAACCAATCCACTAAATAAAAATCTTTTCTCTAAAATCATTTGAATAAACTAAAACGAAAAGTAAAGATAAGGTAAATCTAAGCAAAATAGGCAACTCAATTGATACGAAAATCCACTAAAATCCACTACTAAAGATCAGACAGGAACATGTTCTCACGCAAACTAGAAGAGCAAAACGGAAGGGGAAGAAAAGTGGATTTCGTGCTCACGAATCACGATAGAGATGGAGAGAAATCTTTACAGCAACGAGGGAGAGAAGCGGAAAATAACAAGTGAGAACCAAGAGGGAACGTTCAGCGGAAAAATTGTGCACTAAGATTACAAAGGTAAAGCATGTAGCGCTCGCATTTAAAAAACGGAAGAAATATCATCCAAATTTTTTAAGAACAAAAACCAGAATTAAGGATCGAAGAGAACCGCTGGCAATGGGTGCTTACGCAGGCTCGGCAAACCCGTCCAGATTCCGCTAGAAGGAAATGATCGATTTTCTGAAAAATATAGAATGATAAAAAATATAGAAACTGAAAAATATAGAATAATAAAGTATAGAATGATAGATGTGCAGCGCATTCTGTAAAGGTAACAACTCATTCTCTAAGCATCAACAGATAAATCCGATAAGGCAAGTCTCCTACCCAGTCACCCAAATCAGACTGGGCAGACGAGACCCCTGCATCAAAAAAATTGTTCATCGTTTCTTCGTCATTGCCTGCAAATGAAAAGCTGAAAATGAAGTTTGTAATAGGAAATGCATTGTTCCACATACGTGGTTGCGCTCGTCCTAACTTTTGCCTGAGAAACAAAGCGTTTGGAAAATCTGCGGAAGCATTCAAATCCCTATCAATGGCGGAATAGGAGGAGCGTCTGTAAATAAAAGGTATTGGACGCGGATGCAATTTGCAGAATACGGGTAAGATTAGGTAAGATTTTAATCGACAATGAATGGTCTCGTTGAGAGTTGAAAAATCGAACGAAAAATTATAATTTACGTACCCAATGCGGATTTTACACGCTTTTGTACGNAATAAACTAAATCAACAAAAATGCATCTGAATCAATTCTCTATCATATGGACCTATAAGCCGAAATGCTTTGTCCTATCATAATGCACCTCATTTTAAACTATTTTAATTATGATTTGCTTAATAATATATATTGATATTCTTTCTTTGAATGGTAAGTCAATGATATCAATAAGCTTTCTTTTAAGTAAATTATTTCTTTGTTAACTTCTAACACAACTATATACTCTACCTTAGCTAAAGAAGTAGTTGCTTTTTTTTTTTAAAAAAAATATACTTCCATGTAATAAGTGAAGCTCCTAAAAATTGAAGCAATCTTGATGTAGAATGAGATACAACTGCATCTTTGGCACTATCAAAGTCTAAATATGCATTTATTTGAAATCTTTTATTTCTTTTATAAATAAGCCCTAAGTTTTTAGTGTTAATTTATAAATAGGCCCTAAGTTTTTAGTGTTATTTTAGTATTTAAATGCACGTTATATTTGAATAGCTTTCATGTATTGTTTGCATATACTTGAATAAAAAAAAACACTTACTACATATTTTATATTAGGTCCAGTAATAGAAAAATATATAAATAAGACTACCAACTAAACTTGTGTCCTTTGTCATATCAACAAGTTTAGTATCATAATTCTAACTTAAATTTTGTTTTAAGATATAGAATGATATCAAGATGAGCATCTACCATGTTTAATCTTTGAAGAAGACTCTTGACATATTTTCTTTAAGTAAGACAAATTCTTTTATCACTTTGTAATATTTTCATACCAAGGAAAAACTTGATAAAACTAAGATAAAAAATTTGAAAACTTGAGCTCAAATTCTTTATAAATGATCTCTTTTCATTTTTTTCCATTGCATATAATTAACATGCTATTATAAAAATTGTAACATGAGTTATCTTATCTTCATTTTTCTTAGAAAAGGTTGTAGCAATAGTGTTTTAATAGTCGCATAACTTAAATACTATGGATTTTATATATGTTAATAAATTTTTGATGATAAGTGGTGAGTATGCCTAACCCCAACTATGCAATTTACAATAGTCATGGTACATTGTGCTATAATCCATAGATGGGAAAAGTTAACATCTAGCATACTTATGTTAGATTGCAATTTGTTGTCTTTCTAGTTACACTCTTAGTAGTCTCAAAGTTATATAGTTATGTATAACCAAAATTTATGATAATGATATTATGTCAGTCATGATTACTAATTATAAAAAATCTACTAAAAATAGAAATTTTCTAAAAATACTAAATCAACTAAAAATAGAAATAAATTCTAATCTAACCTAAGGTGATAAGCATATACTCCATCAACCTTTTAGCACATTCCTAGATTTATAAATTAACTATTAGGCAACCAAGTTAACCAACTACTAGAAGAGTTAAGATAGCTAATTGTTAGTTAATTCTTAGTTAATACTCAAGGTCTAGATACGTTCATTCCACTATTGCCAAAGTGATGGAAAATATGAATAACAACAACATATAAAATTAAACATTTCATTGCATTAAATTGAAGTGCAAGAACGTAAATCTACTCTAAGTCGAAGTGTTGCAATGTAAAGAACTTAATCTCAATCTTTGTATTTGTCCTTGGGTACATTTAGGAATAACCACTCAAATAAAGACTCTATATAACTAATTCAGACATATGTTGCAGGCACTTACTAATTGATACAAGTCATGAAAATAAACTTAAAGATTTCTTCTACTATGAATTACAAACTAACAATTTTTATTATTGTGGCTCAAATATAAATAGGTAAGATTTTGGAACTACATCAATGCATTTATGTTAGTGCATCCCAATGTGTCAATGTAGATGTGTATATGTTAACACATCTCTAATAAAAAAGGATTTTTCAATGCTATCATGTTGGATTATAGGATGAAAATTTTTGGCTAAACATTTCGATCAAAATTCTATGTTTTTGTCAACCATGAGTCATGGTTTAGCTATAAATAGAGATTAAGATTTTTTGAGGATACCAAATGCTCACCATGAGTCATAGTTACTATTCCATGACTTCCTCACAAGTCATCGTAAATTTACCTTATTTTAATATTCACCACGGGTGAGCACGAGTTGTGATCAATGCATTGCAAGATCACTATGAGTTATGGTGAAATTATCTTGAGTTCTAAACCATGAAGTGACTACATGTCATGGTTAATAATTTTATATCAACCACAAGGCAACCATGAATTAACCTCAAGTCATGGAAATTTACCATGAGCATAACACAAATCAAAGGTAACTGTAGTAGTAGCTCAAGCTAAACATAAGGCCTTGGATAGCTTTTATGAGAAATTAGGAACAAAGAAAGGAGAAAAATCTGTTTATAAGTTGGCAAAAATAAAAAACAAGAAATGTAAAGACATTAAGCATATCAAATGCATCAAGGAAGCAGATAAAAGAATTTTGGTAAAAGAGAATGGAATTTTGGATAGGTGGCAAATTTATTTTTAAAAATTATTAAATGAAGAATTCCCAAGAGAAGACATCCAAGCAAAAGAACCAAATTTTTATTTTGTTAATAAACATTCCTTCTCTAAAGTGAAGATAGCCTTGTCAAAGATGAAAAATGGAAAAGTTGCTAGAAAAAATAACATTTCTATAGAAGCTTAGAAAGCATTTGGAGACATAGGAGTTTCTTGGTTGATACAATTATTTAACAAAATTTTGAAGGATATAGAAATGTTTAAAAATTGGAGAAAAAGCTTTGTTACTCCCATTTACAAAAATAAAGCAGATGTACAAGATTGTGCAAACTATAGAGAGATCAAGCTAATGAGACATATTATGAAGCTTTGGAAGAGAGTCATTAGCTAGCATCTGATGTTTGAAATTTTGGACTAAATGACCTTGATGTTGGAGACCCATAATAAATAGAAATTGAAGTACAATAATAGAAACACTGGATCAAATGCTGAGCTTGTCAAGTCTAGATGATAGATCAATTTTTTGAAAAGATATGGAGATGATGACAATTGTGTAATGGTTATTGAAAAGGTTGACTTAAATTGATAAATTGGTGCTAAAAACTAGTTTGATAATAATGGGTATTATTGATGATATGTACATAAATTCTTTATGAAATATGAATAGTTAGAATAACAAGATAATTATTGGAGGAGATTTCTAACTAGTGCTTTATTGTAGAAAAATTAATCATTACAATCATGTATGACCTTACAATTTATAAGAAATGATTGGGGCCATACTTAGAAGATTTAAAAAGTCATTACCCTAGATAAGAAATGGAAACTGGAAAGTAGAAATTTTTATAATGTCTAGAAAATCACAAAGGATTTGTTGGACAGTTACGATGTCTCAACATAATTTTAAAGAAAGTTGAAAACATCATTGATGTAATGCCCCAAGCAAATAAGGTTAATTTGAAAAAAATTAATCAAAAAATTATAATTAATAATATAATTCAACTGAATGTAAGCCAAAGATGGACAAAATAAAAAAATATGTTCTTCATCTTCTATGCCTTTTTTGCACAGTCTACAAATAGGCTCTTCTCTTGGTAAATTAATCCAACGATCTATCTCAATAAGGAGATGATTAGAGCCTATTCTTGTGCTAGCAATTTTATTCCTCAAATGAATAGGAATAGCTAAGAATAGATGCTATTGATTACTAGATAACAAACCTCCTCTAACAAAATGTAAATAAAAATGTTTTTTTCCTTAATATGTTCAAACCAACCTTTAGCCAAGACTTTTTCTTTTGTAGTTTTCAGAGAGAGCCTTTTGTTTAAAGGAAGATCCTCTATAGCAATATTCCATGATTGAAGCCATAATTTTCCTTGATGCAACCATCCATTTTCTTATGTAGCATTCATTATCTCATTATCTCATTAGCATAATTAACTTCCTCCATGTGACTTAACCTTTGAGTATAAGTAATAAATTGACAAATGGCTTCAACTTCAAGAGGAAGAAAATTTGCTTCTAAAAGTAAGATATTATAAGAAGTCTACATTTTCACTTGAAATTTACATACAAGAAACTATTTTTGAACATGATCTAATTTTTTCTAATTATATGTGGAAAGAGAAGATCCCCAAGTAACACAGCCACATACTAATACAAGTTGGACAAGGCTACAAAAAAGTTTCCTTCTGATCTCCAATGCCATAATTTGTTTCCTACTATAGTTGTTTCTTAGAGTAAATAGAGCTTGCATGCCACTTGAAACCCTTTGAGCAATAAGGGTATTCCAACTATAATTACTGACAAATTCAACTTTGAAATATTTCTAAGATTCACATATATCAGGCCTTTTTTCTTGAAGGAAAAATTATAATTTCTATATCTAGTATCACAAACTAGAATGTTAGTCTTATCAATGTTAAATTTTATACCAACATGGTTGCAGTAATCATGGAGAATTTGAAACATATAATTTAATCTTGTACTTGATTTTGCAATCAAGGCCACATCATCTACAAAGAGAAGCATGTTTACAAATAATCCATTCACTCACATACATGATTAGAGGCATATTTTGTCTATTCCTCTAATTCAACTATAAATATGTCAAAAAGGGTAGGGGATAAAGGACAACCTTGTTTAACTCCCACTGAGCTATTGATAAGTGTTTTGTCTCTAGTAAGATTAACTTCAATAAGAATGTTAATCATCTCATAGATTATTTTAGCAGTAGAAAGGAGATCTCATGAAATTTTAATGGTATCCAATCTCTTCCAAAGTTTATCTTGAGCAACAGAATCATAAGCCTTGGAGAAATCAACAAAACAAATAAAAGTTGTATGGTTGGGCCTTTTTTCTTTCTCTACACAATAACACAAAGTTATTATATGGTCTACAGTAGAATGATTCCTCTTGAAGCCTGCTTGTGATTGAGCATGAAGATCTTGCATTTTTTCCCATGAAGTAAATTTATTCTTCAAAATAGTACCCAAAAGCTTAGTAAAAACTAAATTGATTGCAATCAACTGGTAATTACTAAGATATATCCTATCTTCTTTTTTGAAAAGCAAGACTCCTTGACTAAAATATCAAGAGTGATCCAAACCATGTTGAAGCCCTTTATTAAGACAACTATAAGCTGCTTTCCATACCAACGGACCACCCCATTTAAGAAGCTTTGCATATAATCCATTAACATTAGCATCTTTCCCAGAAAATAATCTTTGAATTCCTAGAGAAACATAATCAAGGGATAACTCAAGAACACTAGAGTTATCTTGCATAGTCAGGGAAGCCTCTTGATTAAAAAGGTTAATGAAGAAAGTTTCAATAGTAGATAAGGAAAAATCTCAACCATGTTGTTTTCTATCTTGGAATAAATTCCAAAAGTTCTTTGGATTTGAGTGGAGCTTACAAATCATTCTATGCTACTCTTCTTTAATAAACTTTCTTTTATAAAAATGAATAAGCTTTCTATAATTATTTAGCATTAAAATGTCAAAATGTGAAGCTATAAAATCTTTACAAGTTGTCAAATAGTCCACATCAAACCAAGGTTTTCTACAACCAAGAATCTTCTTAATCTGTACCTAAACAATTGTAGACAAAAGAACATTAGTCAAATCTATCTCATTGTTGTTGTTGACCAACATATTAGCCACTCTTGTTTGAAAATCCTGATGAAAATCTTCTGTGAGATGACAAGTTCTACATTTCTTGAAATGAATATGAAGAATTGAAGTAAGAATAGTGAATTTTAGGTAATGATGAGAAGATTTCAAAAGTCTTTCCCTTACTTGAAATTTTTTCATGGCATCTATATTATCATAAATAGACAAGAGAAAAGTAATGTAATAGTTACTTTGGTGCCTAGTAAAAGTGAAATGAGAGGAGGAAGGAAATTTGTTGATGCCACTAAGAATTAAAAAATCAAAGGAATGATCCCACTCTAAGAAATGAATACTCTCTAATTTGTACTATGGTCACCAGATGATATTTTGTGAACAAAATAAAGCTCTTCACTAAAGTTTAATTGAGAATTCCAAACAAGCCTTTGAATATGACTTTTTCCAATACAAGTATTAAAATCCACATAAAGAAAAACTTTACCAAGCTTGGATAATTCTACAACATCTTTTCCTAGGTACTAAGAAGGATGCTCTCATGAATGATTAGTAGAATTGTAGATAGAAGAATCCATTAGGGCAAAATAACAAAAAGAAATACAAATAACCTCTAAAATTCCTTGAAATTGAATCCATAAATATTGTTTATTATCATCAACTTTTTTCACCTTAGTGAAATGATCGCTAGACTTCTTAATTAAATAAAAAATACCACTAGATGGTCTACCCCTCATCTTGGAATGCTTATTTCTAATACAAATGATATGAAAGCTTTGAATAGATATAATAAAAAAATTTTCCTCTTCACAAGTTTCAATAAAAATAAACAAATCAAAATCACTAATGGAATGACTAGTATCTAAAGCAACAACTTTATCAGCCAATTAATGAGTAGCATGTGCCCCCATAGGTCCAACCATACAACTCACAAGTGTTCACACATGATTCAGTTGAATTCTATGGGTGGGACTAGTTGTGACATTTAGATAGTTATGCCTTGATCACAATTCATGTCTTCCCACTTGGACTAGTGGTAGCTTTGTCACATATGGTTTAGTCCAAAGTGAGGCATATGATAATTGATGTTGTTCTAGCCTTATGCTACTCCTAACAATAATAGAAAAATTAATTATTTAATCTAATTAAAAATGGAAAGATAAAGTTTAGTCCAAATACTTGGCTAGAGCATACGTATTTATAGGTGAAAATAGACACTGCAATATCGAATATCTAACATCACAACATGTGATGCAATATTAGGGCCTAAGAAAAATGTGATTCATCATACCAGCACAACTAAATGAAAACTTGTCCCCAAGTGAACAAAAGGAGGAACAAGTTCTTTACAAAATATTGGGAAGGTATGGGATTATTGACTAAGTAACTACTAATTAACTCTAAGTTACACATTACAAAATTTTATTCGAGTGGATGCAGACAAAATGAAAAAGTGACAAAAAGATTGGACAGACATTGAAGATTACAAAATTTGTAGAGGTCTTCAAAAAGCCACTGAAGATGATTCTACTTGTTGCCACTAGCAGTTGCAGACTTCCAACCTTGATTGTTATGTTGATGCTTCTCTAGTGATGTAAAATGTTCTTGAAGGATTAATTGAAATCTCTTTTCACCATCCCATGGATTAAGCAATGATGTGATGTTTGAGCCATTATCCTATATGTGCTACAATTTTTCTATAGGCATATCCTCCATTGTCCCTCTCTTGGCATTATTTTTGTGCCTAGCAAAAGAATGTCTTCCTTAGGCATCCCTTTTAGCATCATCTGCAATCACCAAAGGATCCAAATTAGCTTTGGTAAGTTTTCCTTAATAATTAATCCTTTTGAATCCCTTAGTTTACATTTAAGCACAAGGTGATGACAGCGTACTATGCCCAAGGCTATGTAATAAATAAATTCATCAAGTTGTTCACATTATTTTGATCAATTATTATTAGTTACCATGATGCTTGAAAATATGATGTTAGAAAAAAAATTTCAAAGTAGACAACCCTAGACCCCATGACTAATAAGTGTAACTCTAAAAGTGCATAAGTTTTTAAATAATTAAAACCAAGGGACTGATGTAGAAGGTGAACAAGAAAGTTTTTGGAAGTTGAAGGATATTGAGATAGAGAAGTAGGAAAAATTAATTAAAATTGATGAGAAGTAGTCCCTAAAGCATGCATAAATTTAGAGAAACCATCATTGATGTTTTGGAAGATGTGAAGTTTAGTTCAAAGTCATGATCAATAGAAGTTATGTGAGTCGGTCCTCCCCAAAGTAGGTTCTTGCCATAATGCCCTTGCATAACCATTTCTATAGATGTTTGTGGGCACCCAAGTAGTTAAATGTAGATCATGCCTTTATTCCAAATAATATAGAACTACCTTGGTTGGGATGTTGCACTATACTACACAAAACAAAAAGGCTCATAATTATATGCAGTAGTGAGGTGAATAATAAAATGAGAAGGGATTACAAAGATGAGGATGTAAGATGCTTTACCATGTCCATAATAGGTTCTTGTGTCAAGTGTGATTAAAATTATTAGCATACATATTCTTCTAAGTTCAGACCAAGTCCATACCATGAACAATGACCTCACATTGATGTGTTTCTTCTTATAGGCCACCATGAGTCCACAACCACTACAAAGAAAAATCATCACTTCAGAAAATGAAGAAAAGAAAAGGAAGGAAGAGCCTTAGTTAGAGTGATTCCTTTAGGCATGGGTAATGATGAATCATAGTTTTCCAAGCCTCGATATTGGGTACATGATATCAGGTATGTGATATCATAGCTTGGATATGATATTGTATACACAATATCGTGATTCCTATGTTAGCCTATAAATATAGCACTTAGGCACATGGGGAAGGCATATTAGAATAGTTAGTCATTAAGAGTCTCGAGTCTTTTGTTAGTTTTTAGTTCTTTTCCCAAGTGCATGCTCGTAATGTGATGCTTGTAATTATACAAAACCTTTGTTCGAGTGTGATGTACTTGGACATGCACATGATTGACAATAAAGATCAAGATTAATCCATCATTGCAGCATTGAATTAGCTCTTAATTGTTTAATTATTAATTATTAATTATTATTTTCTTAGTTAATATTTATTTTATCATCATTTACTATTTCTGTTGTTAATGCAGAATGAGTACATCCTAATCACGAACATTTAAGTGTAACTACGTGGTAACCCAGTAGTATATCAAGTAGTGTTTTGGGTTATGTGAGCTTGGTAATCCCAGAAATAGTACACAAAGTCCAAGATGCGTATGGATAATTAGGGACAGATGCTCATCGCACTTAGGCTAGCTTAGATTTTATTTCCTATTGCTTATTAGCTTAATTAGGTTATTTCTCATTGTCCTTAGGAGTAGCATAGTAGTAGAAACCACATCATACACCTCACTCTAGACTAAACCATACATGACAAAGCAAATACTAGTTGATGTGGAAAGACAATAAACTATGATCAACATATAATTATCTAGGTGCCACAACTAGTTCGTCCACAGAGTTCAACCAGATCACACGTACATGCTTGTATTTGTATGGTTGAGTGTAGAGGTACCTTGCTGCTCATCATTAGCACTGTTGAAGGGGATGGTGCTAGTTATCTAGATTAGTTATACCATACAGGATTGATGCAACATGGTATTAACAATATATCTTTTAGAAAAAAAGAAATTAAATTCAATTAACTCACACACAATTCATGACAATGTCTCTTTCACAAGACAACGATAACACAACATCTAGTGAGGCAATTCATTGGAGAACCAATGAAATTTATGATGAAGAAGAAGTTTGGAGTACTCAATATTATGCAAGAGTTTCATATGTTCATGGATACCCCAACAATACTCAAGGGCTCTTGTCATTCGACTCAAACACCTCTAGTGAAGATGGGACATCTCCTAGAATAGGAGGGCCCGTAAGACCTAGGACCTTCTCAAGGGGTATCAAGTGTACATCCAGAGATGGTTGGGAGACTTACAAAAGTCATGAAGAGTCTTCCAATTCCTCCTCTTCCTCTGCTATTTCAACGTTAGGGCATGACATAGATGACTATGCCTTAAGGGGTCGGTGTGGAAATAAAAATTAAACTCATAGACAAAATCAAGAATGCCAACATGAACAGAGACAACATCGTCCCAACTGATAAACTCACAACCTAGTTAATGACAATGAACCCCTGCTGGCCACTAAAAGCCTAATGCATATAACAAAGGCCATTCAAATATCCTATAGGCATCACAAGGAAAGTTGTCTACCCAGGCTTGATTTAAACAACTTTCCCAAGTTCTCAAGAGGCTATGATTTAGATCTGCAACATCATTTACAAGCCTTCTATGATGCTTATGCATGGAACAACATTGATAATGGGTGAAAAAGACTTAAGCTCTTTCCTATGAAACTCATGGGCCAAGCAAAAGTGTGGTATAGGTCTTTAAAACCAAATTCAATTTGTTGCTAGCCTACAATGGTGAAACTCTTTAATGAAAGATATCAAACCTATGAAAGAGTGTTAGCCTTGAGGAGACAAATCCAAGAGTGGAAATAAGGGCAACATGAACCCTTAGACATGGCCTTAGAAAGATATTATTCATTGTTAAAAAAATGCCTAGGCCATGGGTTCTCTAAGGAAAGGTTAATATGTCACATCATGGATGGGCTTCGTAATGAAACAAGGGAGACCCTAGGGATGTATGCCCTAAGTCAACTATATGAACTATAAACCCACCAGTTCCAAGAGCTTATTAGGAAGGTAGCAAAAGAAGAAGGAGAAATAGCCAAATGAGAGAATGTTGAAAGATCTCAACAGGACAAAACTCTTAAAGTAACAAAGCTCCATGATCATGCAGAGGAGAAATCAACTCACCTTGAGAAGGTGGAATTGTTCCCATCTTTGCCAATACTAAAATCACTAGATGAAATCAAGATAAAAAACAATAAGATGATGGAGTGGGTACATGAAAAATGCAGAGAATATGTAAACATTATTAGAGGAAAAACCATGCAAGATAACCCTGACAACCAGAACAAACAAAGGATACCAAACCTAGAAACAGGACAAAACACATAATCAGAAAGAAGGATTGAAGAAAATAAGGACACGGGCTCAACTACAAATCATAAGTATCAATGTGATGTTTGCCTATATGATCATCCTAAAGGACAATGTCTAATCTTGTTACATCTACATGAGCATTGGGGAAGAATGTTACATCTAGATTCCATATAGAAGTACTAGGTTTAACTGTAGTGGCAAAACCTCTAGTTGTGGGGGAGGCCATTGCCAAACTAGCCATACCCTTTGTATCACCTGACATGAAGTGCCTATTATGTTCAACACCTTGTTTCTCCAACTAGATCAACATCCTCTACTTCACCTTGTCATTATCATTCTCCCAAGTATCATCAGCCCATGTCCTCTCCTACAAGATCACCACCTCATGTTCCTTACACTTCTCCTTACTCTCAATATTCTCATCCTTCACCTCCATATACATCGCCACCAATAGTATCGAAAGGTTTTGCACCACAACACCAACCAATGAACATTACTTGTGCTACTACTGTCAATAGTAGTGGGAGTCCTCCACAACATCGGAAGCGTCCTTTCTTTAGGCATGGCCATAGAAAGAGATAACATGGTTTTGAAACCACTACATCCTCCAACTCAGCACAAGCCTAACACTGTGATGCATCTTCCTCTTCAAATTCAACACCTCCACCAATTAACACTTCAACAACCATGTGGCCTAATGAATATAACAATGTGAGGAGACATATCGATCCTTACATACCATCTTATGGTCATGGGTGCCATAATGAGTTAGCTTCTTATCACATGACCACATCCTATAATTTGCCCCACTATGCCTACTTTAATCAAGTGTGTGAACCCCAATTTGTGTACATTCCTACCACCACACCAAAAGACACCAGTGGTTTGGATATGACTAGACCCCAATATTTTTAACATGCATGGATCCAAATGTTCCATTTATTAATTCTTGTCATGATCAAAGGCTTAGTCATGGGGGATATCCCCCATTATAATAATCAAAATTAGTAAATATTTTTCCTTTTCTTTGGTCTTACAATTTTTTATTTTTCAATTTTTTTGTTTTCTAATTCTTCATTTTTCAATTTGTTGTTTTATATTTTTGAGGGTAATCTCATCTGTGAATCAAATACTCATGTGACTAGTTGGTTGAGGTGTTGTTCTATGCTATTGACTCACAAGTGACTAATTATTTGGATAGTGAACCCACAACATCCACCCACCCATTTTATGAATAAGAGGTTCTACCCTAGGTATGATGATATTCTTATTATTATTAAAACTTAAAGTAACTTTGTACTCACTATGCCTAGAGTGAGGAGTAATAGATTAAGAGGGAATGGTAAGCATGTAACATCAGGGGAACTTGTGGATTCTCTTTGGCAACATCTGCTTGTGCTATCATGTAGCTTGGTTGTACTACGATCTTTGTAGATCTCACAAAAAATGGGAGTAAAAGTTGTGGTAAAGGTACTCAATAAAGGAACTCAATGCTATTTGGGGGGGTGTGGTCCCACTAGAAAGACATGCATCCATGCTTGAAGGTTGGTGGCTTCTCTGGATCACCTTTGGAACAGACAGTCCAAAAAGTAGCCAGAAGAAGAAAAAGAAAAGAAAGAAGAGAAACAGAAAAGAAAAGCTCAAGAAAAACATGCTGTAGACACATTTGAATCACTTCTCCCTTGGGTAAAATGCCAAGTGATCATACACCTTGCTATCATGATGCTCTTATGGTTGTCTATCATTAGGATGAAACAATGCGATGTTATTGATCAAAGGTATGGACTTGGTTTTGACCTTGGAGCAAAGGCTAATGGTACTTTAATCATGCACAACACTTAGGATTCATTGTGCCCAGGGTAAGTTACCTCAGATCTTGATCTTTGCAATCCCTTCTACAATTCATCTCATCTCATTGTCCAAGTACTTCTAACTTGTGTCTTGTATGGCATGGAATTCATACCTCATCGCGGTGGTATTTAACATGTGTGTGTTTTGTTGCATAGGTGCAGATTGCATTTAACCCTTCTAGTGCCTATAGACATTTTAAGATGTGGTTAAGCAAGGGCATGATAGGTTGGAACTTGCTTTGGGGAGGATCCACTTGCGTGACTTCTATAATTTGTACTTGTTGCACATGACCACATTATCTTATACCCTTTGAGTTTTCCATTACTAAATCTATTCTTTCCTTTGTCATCATTTTAATCGAATGTTCCTTAGAACCACTCGATGTCATTTTTACTCACCCTTTTCAGAGAACTTCATTGTATAACTCCACTCCATTACATTTTTGGTGCCTTAATTTCCACTCAACATTACCCCAAACCTTTCAAATCTACCTCAAATCCTTCATTTTTGGCCGTAAAAACTAAAAAAATCATCAATTTTACTAAGTACCCTATTCTGGATAGGATGCAATATTGGGTACCTGGTATTGGGTCTGACACGATACCTGGTACATGCTATCATGTCTATAAAAACTATATATATGGGGCCCCCATGTGCTACAAAAGTCATTTTCAATAGTTGACACAGGAGAGTTGTTCAAACTTTCTTTCATGATTTTTAGCGATTTGAGATTCTAAAATTCAATTGTCAATATTTCGCTCATTAACACTGATTTCTTTTCTGATCAAACCTAATTAAACCCAAACTATTTAACTTCATCGTGGGGGAGGGGTATGATAGAATTTACGCATAACTTTTTCAAAATTTGCTATCGCTTGAAGGATATCATAGGGGTAAGTACTCTTTGGAAATATTAAAAAATCATGCCAAACTAATTTTCATTCTTCATCCAAATCATTTAAAATTATTATAAGAGTCACTTGAGTAGATCAGGCTTGACATTAAAATTTTTTAGGGGAACTTCCTTGAAAAAATTTCTAACTCTAAAATCACACTAAACAAAAAGTTAAACATTTATTAAAGGCAATGAGTAAGGTATGAGATAATTGAATTTCTTTATATAACCTTACTAATAATCGATCTTTGTGTGATTACAAATGGCCCATAAATGAAGACAATAGGGAGGACCTTCTCAAGATGTAGCCAAATGCTTGAGAAGAGGCAGAGGCCAAGGACCTTATGTAGAACATGTAGAGTAGGAGGCTCAATCGTTTAGCAGTTATCAAGAAACCCCTATTATTGCATAATCTAGCCAATTAGAAGGTGGAGATGTTAGTGTGCCGTCCAAAATTTTTGGTCTTCGGTTGGAATGAAATAGGGACTTGGAGATCTCTGGACGCGTATAGAAGACCCTACCTTCGCTTGAGGGCAAGCTGGAATTTATGTAGGTAGAGTACCTTGAGTGGTCTGCACGCGGATCAAGCAAGGATTTCCCCGAACGTACACCGATGTGCTATACGCTGGGTTATATGTAAACGGCATAACTGATGTAAAATGAAGCGTAAACAGCGTAACTGGCGTAAGCGTAGTGTAAATGTACAAGAGCGTAAATAGTAAACATGCAACAATGAATGAAAAACTGTAAGAAATTGTAGCAAAGAAATGTAGTAATGTTATTACGAAATGAGAGTTACAATGCACCGTCTAATGTAGTTGTGGCTTTGACACAAGGTGGACGAATAGCCCCGGTGGATGCAGGGATGACTGTGTGCTGGTTCAAACTGCAGGCACAACATAGAGGCTGTATGCTCAGCGTGCAGGGTAAGGTCCAGCGTATAGTGTTTTCTGCTCTGGTTCATAGCGTCTCTGTTTCTCTTTGTCTCTGGTTTGCTCAGAATTGCCAGCCCCGATCTAATGAAAAATTGGGGTTTTTATACAGGTTTAGTCGTTAGACTCGGGTTGGGTGACATGTGGCGTGTTGACCGGGTGTGAAAGAATAAAATTTACAAGTGTTCAACGTGTTGTACGCCAGCGTATACAGCTATACGCTAGTGTATATTGCTGTACGCCAGCGTATACGGCTGTACGCCAGCATATACACGTTGGACATATGACCTCGGCATACAAACTTGATCAGAACAGAAGAAGTCGTTCGTCCTCTAGATTTGAGTTTGGATGCCATGTAGATGCTGCCTGTGGATGTTCATCTTGGTTGACTTTGATCTGACACTTTGTACATGCTGGGTGTATACACTGGACGTATACGCTGGGCGTATACGCTATGTCTGCGGGGTGTATATGCTGGGCGTATACACTGATGGTTGCTCTGTTTGTGTGAGTTGATGCTTTGTACCAAGTCTTGCTTTGCAGTGCTGTTCCCATGTCGTCTTCGGGGATTGCTTGCCGGGCGTATATGTCAGTCGTACATGCTGGGTGTGTACGCTGGGCGTATACGCTGTGAATGCAAACTTGGGCGTATATGCTGGACGTATACGCTGAGAATGTATACTTAGTGAAGACTAAGTATTTTGAGCCCCAAAGTTGTCTGTGGGGCCCTCAAGCTTTAGTCATGCTGAGGAACGTCATGACTTAGCTCGATTCTTGTTGTAGAAGTACTAAGCTCGAAATTTTGTGGTGTTTCATTGGCCCCTCTTTGTTGACGCTTGGAGGAATCGACCCGAGAAGCATTGACAAAGAAGTGCAAAACACCACAAGCAACTTGATGGAGACTGTGTCCTTTGCCACCTGGCTAGACATCATTGTACCATGTTCAGTAGTACATAGGATTGGGGGAAATGATGTTTGTAGCTGGATAGGGAAATGGAGATTGCGGGGATTTGGGAGAAGTCAGGGTTGTGTGTGGATCATGCTTGTCTTCTTGGGATCAAATCATGATGTGTACGTCCTTTGGCGGTACAAGAATCTTACTTAGTGTTCAAGAGAACTTGTTGGCAAAACCAAAGCCACGTGATGTGTGTTGCATTCTTTGGAGGAACATGGCCCTTGTTTAATGTTTAGGGGGAGCCTGTTGGTGGAGGGCCAAAGCCATGCAATGGGATGTCACTTGATTGTTTTAAACCTGAGCATTTGCTTTCGAGGCAACTGTCGTCCCGTCTTGTGTTTTATGTGGGAATGTGGGAAGGGATGACATTTTTTTTGTCCTTATGCTCATGCTCAAATGCCATGTTGTGGGTTGCAACCACTTAAGAGTGGTGCAATATGTTTGATGTTTTAGACTGTACTGGGTGTGCCCAGGATGTAACCAAGTATAAGATGTTTGAGGGATCGGTGGGATATGAAACGGGAGATGTACTAGTGAATGGCTTGATTTAGTCTTGTCATGTGCACTGTGAACAACGGCTCAACTTGCTGCTTATGACGAAGTGCATTCTTGTACGAACACCTCTGAGTGTCATCCTGCAAAGACAACTCCAAGAGGACAAGAAAACCATGAGTGAGTAAGCAAGCTTAGACTTAAACAGCTACTGATGAAACAAAGGGACTGGATGAGATTTGAGGCTCTATATATGAATGGCAGCAATGTTGTTAGGATCGGCCGATGGCGAGCGATGCAGCAGTTCTAATGAAGTTTGAATGCAGCCATAGATTGAGGAACTAGAGATGAAATTGCCAGTTTGTAGTCTTAGCGGACTATCATGGGTTAGTTTTATGTCATGAACCATTGGACATTTCCCGTTTAGCATCATGGCGGATGGTACATTGCCAGTTTCTAGTCTTGGCGGACCATGAAGAGGTAAACCAGTTTATAGTCTTAGTGGACTCTGGTGAATGTGACTGTGGCAGTTTACTGTCATGCCAGACGGGTACTAGTTTATTGTCTTTGCAGACATTCTATGGTACCAGTTTATCGTCATGATGCCAGGACGAGCTGTGGTATCAGTTTACCTTCATGATTATAGGATGCGCTGTGGTATCAGTTTACCGTCATGATTCCAGGACGCGCTATGATATTAGTTTACCGTCGTGATTCCAGGATGAGCTGTGGTATCAGTTTACCGTCATGATTCCAGGACACACTGTGGTATTAGTTTACCATCATGATTCCAGGACACGCACATACCTGAGCCTATACTCAAATGTGGAACGGTTTCAAGAACAAGTGATTGGTCGGATTTGCAAGCTCATTCCCTTCCATATCAGCTAACTTGAATGCTCTGTTGTCATATGCTTTAGTGACCAAGTAGGGCCCTTCCCAGTTGGCTGAGAATTTGTCCAGGTGTTCTCGAATGACCTTAAGTACAAGGTCGCCTTCTTTGATAGGGTGCTTATGAATGTTGTGCCGATGGTGTTGTCGTTGTCATTTTTGGTACCATTCAATCTGATCGAGTGCATGTATGTGTTCTTCCTCCACCGAGTCCAGGTCAATGATGCACAGGTCATTGTTTTGCCCTTTGTCGAGGAGTCTGGAAAGTGTGATCCTTAAAGACGGTACCTATAATTCCAAGGGTAAAATAGCTTCTGAACCATAAACGAGACTATATGGCATTTTACCTATCGAAGTCTGATGCGTAGTACGATAAGCCCACAGTGCGTATATCAGCTGCTCGTGCCATCTTTTCTTGCTTTGGGTAAGCATCTTTTTAAGTACTGTAATGATGGTTTTATTTGTGGCCTTAGCTTGCCCATTGCTCTGAGGGTAGTAAGGGGATGAAAATGAGTTTTTGATCCCTAGACTTTCACAGAAATTTTTGGTTTCGGCACTGCTGAATTGTGGCCTGTTATCGGTGATGATGGTCATTGGGATGCCAAAACGGGTCACAATGTTTTCAAGAATGAAGTTGCATATGTGTTTAGATGTAGTTTTTCGAAGGGGAACAGCTTCTACCCACTTCGTGAAATACTCTGTCACGGTTATGATGAAGCTATGCCCTGTAGAAGATGAGGGTGTTATTGGTTCGATAAGGTCCAACCCACACTTTTGAAAGGGCCATGTGATTTGCGCTGTATGCAACTCATTTGGTGGGACATGGATCAGATTACTATGTCTTTGACAGATATTGCATGTTTTAGCCTTGGAGAGACAGTCATACTCCATGTTTTCGTTGCCATTGCTTTAGGTGCTATATGTCCTCTGCATAGTCCATCATGTACTTGCTCAACGATGGTTTGGGCATCAGCACTACTAACGCATGTTAGCAGTATGCCTTCATAGGATCGACGACACAATGTGTCTCCTACCAGTGCATATTGCCGAGAACGCTTTTGTACCGTGTCTTTTTGTGCATATGTTAAGTGTTACGGCGTTTCACTGCATAGAAGGTATTCTTTTATGTTGTCATACCATTCTATCGCGTGTGTTGTACTAACAGATGCAATTGGTAATGTTTCAAGAGTATCGGTTATGGGTTTAGTACAACTAATTATGGAGCTTGGCAACATATGGAACATGTCAGGTGATATGTTTAGCGCTAGCGTGGCTAGTGCATCTACGATGGTATTATCGTTTTTGAAGACATGTTGTATGTCCGTGTTTTCGAATTGCTTCATTAAGTGTTTGGCTAAGTCACAGTATGGCTGTAAATGTTGCGCTTTGCATGTATAAATATCCATGACTTGGTTCAGAACCAGTTGTGAGTCTCCTCTGACCACAAGTCGTGTGATGTTTGAAGCTAGTGTTGCCATGAGACCTCTAAGGAGACCTTCGTACTCTGCTATGTTGTTGGTACAATGAAAGTCAAAATGATAAGCAAAGGGTCGGATCTCCCCGGAGGGATAGGTGATGACGACGGTAGCACTTCCCCCTTGAGAGGTGGACGCTCCATCAAAGTTCAAAATAGCATTGTAGTCATTGGGTACTATGTCTATCGCACTTACATTTTCGTTAGGGAACTCTGGCTCTATCATTGCTTGATCATGCGTTGGTGATGCAGTCATTTGATTTGCTATGGCTTGACCCTTAACTGATGGTTGCGCTATGTAGTGTAGGTCAAACTCAGCTATCATGGCTTTCCAACGGGCTATTCTACTTAACTCGTAAATGTTTCCTGTGATGGCTCTGAGCACATTATCCTTGCAAATTATATTGACTTGGTTATGGAAGAGGTAATGTCGCCATTTCTTTAAGGAAAAGACCATGGCTAAACATGACCTCTCCACCTCGTTATACTTCTTCTCATGGGCTACTAATGTATGGCTTAAGTAGTAGACAGGGACTTCGGTTCCATCATCTTGTTTCTGGCAAAGCATGGACGCAATTGACGAATCTGAAGTGGCAAGGTAGATGTAAAAAGGTTTATCATTTTGAGGTGGATAAACCATGGATAGTCGGACAAGTGTTGTTTTAATATTGTCAAATGCTTCCTGGCACTGTGGAGTCCATTCAAAATGGACGTTCTTGCGTAACAAGTGGTTCATAGGTTTCAACTTGTCTGTTAGTTTTTCATGAACCGTCTGATAAACTGTAGTCTACCTTGTAGACCTCGGAGTTCAGTAAGGTTGCTAGGTGGTTTTAAGTTTGTTATGGCCTTAACTTTATCAGGGTCTACTCGTATCCCTGCTTCCGAGGCTATGAATCCAAGCATTTTTCCTGTCTTGACTCCGAAGACACATTTCTTCGGGTTAAGTCTCAGCTCATATTTTAAGCAATGCTTTAGTACCAAGTCAAGATCTTGTATGTGTTGTTCCAATGTTTTTGATTTAACCACGATATCATCCACATAGTCGTTGAGCGAGTGCAGCATGTAATCGCTGAAAATAAATGTCATGGCCCTCTGATATGTGGCCCTAGCGTTCTAGAGACCGAAGGGCATCATTGTGTAACAAAAGGTTCCCCATGGTGTCATAAAGGTAGTCTGGAGCTGATGCTTCAGGTTAATGCATAGCTGGTTGTATCCTAAGAAGCCATCCATAAAAGATAATAGGGCGTGCCTAGTGGTTGAGTCAACAAGTTGATCGATGCTAGGTAGGGGAAAATCATCTTTTATGGTTGCAACGTTGAGATCTCAGAAGTCAATGCATAAGCGAATGCCTCCGTTCTTTTTCAGGACAATTACCATGTTGGATATCCAATCAGCATAATCGATAGCTCGAATGAAACCTGCCTGATAAAGTTTGGTGATCTCATTGCGCACTGCTAATGCTACCTCAGGTTTAACCTTTCATGCCTTTTGTTTTACTAGCCTCAATTTTGGATCAAGGATAATGTTGTGCTGGATGATTCGAGAATCTAACCCGGGCATGTCGGTGTAAGACCAAGCGAATGCTTGCATGTTGTTTCGAAGCACATCTTCTATGTCTTTAGCCAGTTGAGGTTGCAATAGTGTACGCAATTTTAATATTTTGGTTTCACCATTAGGCATAACGATGGGAGTTTTAGTCAACAGGTCTTCAGTGATGCTATCGGATTCTATGTCGAGAGATCTTGTCATACCTTTGTAGCTATCTAGTGTTTGTTGTGTTGAGGATATGAGTGTATCGTCTGTTGATGTACCTAAGCTAATGGAGTTTATGTCGATTTCTCTTGTGATTTTTCCATATGGTCCATCGATGATCAAGGGTGTGGATAAACACTGACAATCCCTCAGGCTTGCTCCTGCCAATAAACAGAGGGCAAAATAAGCTAATAGGTGTTGTTTCATGTTCCTTGGCAATGTAAATCATGTGTACATGCACAATGGTGGTTTATCGTCGCACCGGGACGCATGGTAGTTTAAGGCCTTACTGGGCCATGTGTGAGCCGTAGGTGGTAGTTTAAGGCCTTACTAGGTTGAATGTGGCAGTTTAAGGCCTTACCGGGCCATATGGGGTAGTTTGTGGTAGTTTAAGGCCTTACCGGGCCGTATGGGGTAGTTTGTGGCAGTTAAAGGCCTTACCGGGTCGAATGTGGCAGTTTAAGGCCTTATCGGGCCGTATGGGGGTTTAATTTGCATAGGAGAGTTTGCGCCAAAATGTTTAGTGTGGGGATGTGGTAGTACTCATCTTGTTTTATATATTTTTTTTTTCGTATTTTGGACAATTTTAATTAAAATTAATAATAAAAAAATCAAAAAGGAAATAAAATGCAAGGCGGTGGTGGCAGCGGCGGCGGTAACGTGGGTGCTATATATAGTGTAAGGCTATCAGTTGTAAGCACCGTGAACTCAAAGTCGAGCATGAGCATAAACCTCAGCGTAAGCGTAAGCGTAAACCTCAGCGTAAGCGTAAACCACCAAACCCAGAGTAAACGTACAGGCTCGAACCCCAGCGTAAATGTAGAGACTCAAACCCCAGCGTAAGCATAAGCATAGAGGCTTAAACTTAGCGTGAGCGTGAGCGTAGAGGCTTCAACTCAGTGTAGAGGATTCAACCCGGTGTGGAGACTTAGACCTCAGCATAGACCCTGTCAGTTTCAGCGTAAAGGACGTTGGAATGGGCAAGGGCAAGGAGGTAGAAGGCCAGGGGAGGAAGGGGCCTGACCTGACCTTCGCGGAGGAAAGCGAGGCCATGTTGTAGTGTTTCCTAGGCCAAGGGTTCCATTGTGGCTTGGATCATCACATAGGTAGGTAGGCTCTAATCCTGCCTTTGTCAATGATTTTTATTTGTACTTGTCGTCGGGCGTAAACAGATTTCGTAGCGTAAATGGTCTGTACGCTAAGCGTAGGTCTGCAGCGTAGAGGGTCTGTACAGTGTACATGGTTTGTACGCTTAGCATAGCGTAGACCCACAACGTAGAGGGTCTCTACAGCGTACAGCGTAGACAGTTTTAATAGGATATAGCGTAAACGGTTTTATCAATACATAGCGTAGATGATTTCCACTGCGTATAGCGTAGACGGTTTTCACAGCATGTGGCGTAAACTGCTTTCATAGCGTATACGCTTAGCGTAAATGGTTTTGTCTTTTCAGGCAGCGTATAGCATAAACCTATTTTCATAGCACATAGCGTAAACTGCTTTCATAGCGTATACACTTAGCGTAAATGGTTTTGTCTTTTCAGGTAGCATATAGCGTAGACCTGTTTTCATAGTGTATACGCTGGTAGTTTTTTTTACAGCGTATAGCGTAGACGATTTTCACAGCTTATACGTTGACGGTTTTTTTACAGCATAGACGCTGAGTGTAAATGGTTTTCATAGCGTATACGCTGACGGTTTTTACAGCATATACGCTGAGCTAGGACAGTTTGTTGGACAACGTATACACCGATTGAAAATAGTTTGTAATTTTTTGAAGTGTTGGCCTACAACATGGAATTTTGTTTTTCCATCTCATTTTCATATATGGCTAATTTATTATGACTTTCTGGTTACTTGTAGGGATCCTGAGCCTTTCCTCTTGGTAGTTGAGCTGGTTGGAGTACTGGCATGGTTTAGCCCCCTTGAGACCGATGAACCTACCCCTGATCTGATTGTTGATAACAATGGGGTATGGTTCAGGGAAGGGGCCTGTGAATTCCTCGCCTTCATCCTAGACAGATTTAAGGTGGTGGTCTGGTCACACCTAAGCAAACAAGTGGCACGAAGCGTGCTTGAAGCTATGTTGCCGGGATCTTCAGAGGGTGTCATTGTTTTTATGGTAGACATTGATGAGGGGCCGCTTGTGATCGAGGATGGTCCCTTTGGCGGGCCCAGATCTACTCGTTCGTTAGTGTGCATGTGGGACCTATTGCCACGAGGGCATGATTATCTCAACAACACCTTATTTCTGGCTGCATGTGCGCATACATTATTTTAGAACCCTCCTGGCACAGTGTACAGGGTAGAGAGGTAAGACCGTTTAGTTTGTCGTTTCTATTATTTTTTTTTTGTCGTTTAGTGCTTGCTTCTGTTTTAACAACTGTTCTTTTCCAGGCCCCAAGTTAACCAAGATGAGACATACGTTAATGATGATGGGCTTGCCTTGGCTCATACTGCTCTAGAGACCTTTATGGCGGATCCCACCCTTCGCGGAGCTGTATTAGCTCAAACCAAAGGTGATATTGTCCATTTCTATAAACAATTTTCTAGAGCGTTCGCACAATGCACGGCTCGTGGGTGGCTGCATGGAGATTGGTCGCATAATGGACCAATTTTCCCTCATGATTCTGACTTGGGTAGCACCTCGAAGTCCACAACTAAAGGTAAGTGATAGTATTTCCTGGATGCCTAAGTGTGTTTGTCCAACTGTTGGTGGTCATACTGATGTGATGGTTTCAAATTGTGTTTACAGTTGATGTCCCTCTCGGTGGAGACCCTGTTATGACAGGACGAACTGAGAGCACTCTGTCAATGAAGTTTGGGAAGATCAGCAAGGCATAGAAATGGTTGCGCACCCATGCCCCACTGTCTATTGTCTGTTGTTTAGATGATGTTGGCCTTATGGAGCTATTTACAACCCCGAGCCCTGATGTTTTGATAGCTGAAATGATCAGGATTGTGGATTCATTCAACAAGTCCATCTCCTACTACAACACCCGTATTAAGGATGTCAAAATAGTTTTCCATCTGTCAGCCGAATTCTTTTCGGACCTGTTCAGTATATCGGCAGATGGCATAAATGTAGTTTTGGATAGGACTCAGAAAGAGCTTCATATGGTACGTGAGCTAGAGGACTGGTTGGGTATTGTCAAGGGCTCCAAGGGATTCCCTATGCAGGGGAAGTCAAAGGTTGAGGAAGTTAATGAATTATATCCCCTGTTTAGGGCACGGGTGTTTCCTAAATCCCTATCCCAGGTGAGGAGTCTTGGTGTTGAAGCTGTGTGCATCATGCGAACCATCTTAGAAACTGGGATGCATTATAATTGGGCTCAATTTTTGTTGTTGGGCCTTCATAAGGAGATAGTGCGATTGCGCTCAAACGTTGAGGTGCAGTCCCATTTTACATTTGCATTCTTTGCTGGCTATCTTTGTCGCGTGGCCGAGTTTCTAGTGGTTCACGCGGACAATAAATATGTCCTACGGGATCAAACTCAATTATCTTGCCCATGGATCAATCATTTGTTTGAGATAGCTGAGTCCCAAGATGCTCCTGAGGGGATTGATGAATTCGTGTCCATCACGACAGGAGGGTCATCTGGTACCTCAATTCACACACGTGACAGTGTGGGGTTGGAACCAGATGATGTGCCCTATACTGCAAAGAGGGCTGAATGGGTCATCAAGGAGACCATTGGTAAGGCCAAGTCGAAGCTCTTGAAGCGTGAATGCTCAAAAGAGGTGACCTCAAATGTGGAAGAGCCAAAGGTGAAGCACATACGGTTCAAGATGCCTATCCATTGAGAGCAGCACTCCATCGTTGGATGAATTTTTGAATAGGTTCAAGGGGTGCTTGTTTGATCTGTATGAGGCTGTCTAGTGTTGCTTTAGGCTTCAAGTTATACTTGAACTTGGTGATGAATTGGTGCAACAAATCTTCCAGAGAAGATATTGAGTTTCGTGGTAAGGCCTGATACTAATCAAGTGCTCTCCCTGCGAGGGACATGGGGAACACTCGTAGAATGGCATGTGGCCATGCTTGAAGTAGCACGCACTCTAGTCTGAAAGTTATGAGGTGAGTGTTGGGATCTGTCTCCCTGTTGTATTTAGTAAGCGTGGGTAAAGACACACCCTTGGGTAATGTTAGGGGTGGAACTGAAGAGCTGATAGGGTCATCGTGATAGAAGTCCACTACCTTCAGCTCTTCGTCGGGGGCTATTTTGAGGTGTTTGACCTCGTTAGTTAGCTCTTGCATTAGCTTTTTAGTGTCAGCCTAGTCTTGGGCACTAGGGGAGATAGCAGATTGGGGATGTTGTACGGTGTACAGATTAGATTGTTGGACAGTGGGTTGGAAGGTAGAAAGTTGTGTGGTCGGAGGCTGTACTTGTGGGATATTTGTTGCGGGTGGTGCGAAAGACAGCACATTGTAGGTAATGGGTTGTTGTCGTCGTTGCGGTTGTGCTTGAGGGATGTTAGCTGGTAAGATTGTATGAGGCGGTATGTTATAATTGGGGGGTGGGGGGTTGATATGATTGAGCACCAATCACTATCCATTGCCCAGTCATGTTTTGTGTAGGAATCCCCTAAACTTGTTGGGTTATAGTTGTAAAGGATGCTCCTTGAGTTGGGATTCGTGGTATGTAGTGAGCGGATGTAGAAGCCTGTATTACATGCGGCATCCTGATCACTCGGGGCAAGAAGGTTGTTCCTACATCATTTTGAGGAGGTTGTATTTGTGAGAATGGAGGTATTGTTGCAATAGGGGGAATAGCAAGGGGCAGTGTGTTGAATTGCGGGTCGGTTGCAGGAGGAATATGAACAAGTGTGGATGATTCTTGTTGAGGTATTTGCGTTTGGGTGAATTTAAATGGTTGAAGGGATGTAATTTCACCTGTGGCTGGATGAAACAAAGGGTTTGAATAGGTCTGGGGACTAAGAGTATGGTACGAATCTTCATGCTCAGATTGAGCTGCGAAGTCATCTTTCTCTTCCAATTGAGCATTTGCCAGAGACTGGTCTAAAGACTGGCTCCTTTGTAGGAGGAGTTGTGAGATCAGCTCAGAGTAGTGCTCTAGGAGAGGGATGATATCATACGGGGAAGGAATGAACTCTTGTCCTACCCTATAGAAGAGTTCGTATTGCCTCTTGAATTCCAGTTCAGTTTGATCTACGGCGAGGCTGGCTTGTATTTTCACACATATGAAATTGTATTGGTCTTGAGTTATGATGTTAGATGATGGGTTCCTCCCTTGCAATCTAAGAGACCGGAGAGGCCCCACTGTGGGTTGTACCAGGGGCTGTTGCATGGCCATGGTGCCTACAAGGTCTGTGACCTACGTGGTTGTAGCGTTGGAGTTCACAGTGTTCATGATGAATGGTTGAGAATACAATACAGTGAAGGGGTATGAAACTGGTATGCTTAGTACGTCAGCAGCGTAGATAGAGTCAGCATACAGTGTGCAGCGTATACGTCAGTAGTGTAAACAGAGTCTACAGCGTAGAGTGTGCAGCGTATATGTTAGCAGTGTAGACAGAGTCTACAACGTAGAGTGTGCAGCGTATTCGTCAGCAGTGTAAATAGAGTCAGCGTACAGTGTGTAGCATATACATCAGCAGCGTAGACGCTGGGAGTTCTTGCAGACAGGGTCAGCGTATACTCAGCAGCGTAGACGCTGGGAGTTCTTGCAGACAGGGTCGGCGTATACGTCAGTAGCATAGACGCTGGGAGTTCTTGCAGACAGGGTCAACATATATTCAGCAGCGTAGATGCTGGGAATTCTTGCAGACAGGGTCAACATATACTCAACAGCGTAGACGTTGGGAGTTCTTGCAGATAGGGTCGACGTATACTCAACAACGTAGATGCTGGGAGTTCTTGCAGACAGGGTTGACGTATACTCAACAGCATAGAAGCTGGAAGTTCTGAAGCATAGTAAGTTTTAAGCAGTTTAGGCCCTCCTTCTTGCGCCAATTTCTATGTCATCTGAAATCGTCGGTCTCCGGCTGGAATGAAACAGGGACTTGGAGATCTCCAGATGTGTACAGAAGACCCTACCTTCGTTTGAGGGAAAGTTGGAATTTACGAAGGTAGAGTACCTTGAGTGGTCTGCACGCAAATCAGGCAAGGATTTCCCCGAATGTACACCGATGTGCTATACACTGGGTTATATGTAAATGGCGTAACTGATGTAAAATAAAGCGTAAACAGCGTAACTGGCATAAGCAGAGCGTAAACGTACAAGAGCATAAACAGTAAACATGCAACAATGAATGAAAAAATGTAACAAATTGTAGCAAAGAAATGTAGCAATGTTATTGCGAAATAAGAGTTACAATGCACCGGTCTAATGCAGTTGTGGCTTTGACACAAGGCGGACGAATAGCCTCGGTGGATGCAAGGATGATTGTGTGTTGGTTCAAACTACAGGCACAACATAGAGGCTATATGCTCAGCGTGCGGGGTAAGGTCCAGCATACAGGGTTTTCTGCTTTGGTTCATAGCATCTCTGTTTCTCTTTGTCTCTGGTTTGCTCAGAATTGCCAGCCCCGATCTAATGAAACATTAGGATTTTTATATAGGTTTAGTCATTAGACTCGGGTTGGGTGACAGGTGGCACGTTGACCGGATGTGAAAGAATAAAATTTACAAGTGTTCAACGTGTTGTATGCCAGCGTATACGGCTATACGCTAGCGTATATGGCTATACGCCAGTGTATACACGCTGGACATATGACCTCGGCATACAGACTTGATTAGAACAAAAGAAGTCATTCATCCTCCAAATTTGAGTTCGGATGCCATGTAGATGTTGCCTGTGGATGTTCAACTTGGTTGACTTTGATTTGACATTTTGTACATGTTGGGCGTATATGCTGGGCGTATATGTTGTGTCTGCTGGGCGTATACGCTGTGTTTGTGGGGTTTGCTGGGCATATACGCTGTGTCTACTAGGCATATACGTTGGGCGTATACACTGATGGTTGCTCTGTTCATGTGAGTTGATGCTTTGTACCAAGTCTTACTCTGCAGTGCTATTCCCATGCCATTTTCGGGGATTGCTTGCCAGGCATATATGTCAGTTGTACATGCTGGGCGTGTACGCTGGGTGTATACGTTGTGAATGCAAACTTGGGCGTATACGCTGAGAATGTATACTTAGTGAAGACTAAGTATTTTGAGCCCCGAAGTTGTCTGTGGGGTCCTCAAGCTTTAGTCATGCTGGGGAACGTCATGACTTAGCTCGATTCTTGTTGAAGAAGTACTAAGCTCGAAATTTTATGGTGTTTTAGTTAGGGCACCCAAACAAGGACAACATTTCACGTTGTCCCCAGAATGTGTTCAAGCCATATGGGAAAGGTCCACATCCACTACAGTGATTGTGGAACTTAATTTTGGGCCTTTTATTGAATTCGCTTTTGAACCAATCAAGGATCAACTTAAGGGATCTCCACTATGGCCTATCTTCTCAGAAAGTGGAGAATGGTATTTGGGTGCAACCTATCAATTTTGGCACAATAAGGAAAAAGGCAACACCATCGATATTGGTGGAATTTCAATTGACTTCTCCATAAAGGCCATTGCAGAAGTTTTGAATCTTCCAAATACAAGGCCTAAAGTTGCTCATCTGTCCACTCGGTCCAATGCAAATGTAAGAAAAGTATGGCTGAAAAGGACATACAACAAAGGAGACAAGACATATGGAGAACTAACCCTTGAAGAGAGAATTTATTTTAAAATTGGCACCCATTAGATTTTCCCAACAAAGGGGTTAAATAGAATTTCTACCTATGTGGCTAAAGGAAGTGCAATTTTGATGGGCAAGGTTGATGCCAATTTGCCCCATTTGTATTTAATAAAAATGTTAAGGAAGTTTAAAGAATGGAAGATAGGAAAGTTTGCACTTCCCTTTCCTTGTCTAATCAAGAAGCTGTGCCAGTGTGCTGAAATTTTGGGGTATACTAATGATGTCCTCAAAAAAGCTCAAAATACTTCATATGCTGAATTACTTAAGCAACCAGCACTAAGAAAAGATGTCGATGATATGCTAGAGCTTGAACAATAATAGAAGGTTTGGCCCATTGCACCTCAAATGGTAGGGCCCAACCAACTTCTAGACACAAGGCTTAGCCAACAACAAAAAGCAGGGCCTAGCATGTAGCCCATAGGCCAGTAGGACTAGCAACTACCATCACTACTGCAAGATTACCAACCTTCGATGAGCCATCTCAGGACCATCATAGAGATAGTCAGTTGGGGAAGTAGGGATGAGGCCAATCTCTTTAAGGTAATTGATGATGCTGTATAATCCACCATATCAATTGATCCTGCAAGGGGTGATGTCTCAATTCAAATAGGAGGAAGGAAATTGCATTGGTCACAACAAATCTTGGAAAATGCTGCATCATTCCAAGTACAATTAGAAACTAGTGAAGGTGCCATAGTGGTGGTCATGCAACACTAGGATGTAGTTGGAACAATAGAGGTGCTTGCGGACCACATCAAAGAATCATTTAACGTCCTTGTTGTGTCATCGATAGATTTCATAGGAGCATGTGATGCTCAAGTTTTGGTCGGTACCTCAATGACTCCTGTGGAACATGAGGATGCTTTGGATTTCTTGTTGCAAATAGGACAAGTAATGACATCCTTGTTTGACATTCCCCAGGATGTTACAATGACACAGTCAGACCTCATTTCCACTAAAGGAAAGTTAGTCATGGATAAGGTTAGGCCCAAACACATAGAAGATGAGTTGAGGAGACTCCAAGAAAAGTTTGTTACCCTATAAGCTGAATAGTGGGACCTGTCCCAACTTGTTCTAGCTGATTAGCTAGAATCATTTAGGATAGAGCAGTTAAATAAATTGTTAGTGGAGAATAAAAGGGTGGAAATGGAAAAGGAGAAGGCTGATTAGGATGCTTCAAAAGCACAAGCTTAGACATATGCACATGCAAAAGCACTCAAGGCCTTACAAGAAGAGAATAAACTCCTTGTTGCCAAAAATCTTTAGTTGATGACAGTTAAAAAAACACAAGAGTGTTCTCCAGGAAAGTTTCTAGCAAATGAAAGAATAACTAATAAGGGTCAACTAAGACATAAGCTGCTTAGCTAGAGAGAACAAAATCCTCTCCATGGAGGAGGTATGCACCATCTAGCAGAAGAAAGCCATTGAAATAAGCTCATGGCAAAATGAGGCTAAGCAGCATGAAAAATTAAAGGAACATTTCCATGATTAGTTGGGGATGTATAAGGAGATCATTGAAGAAGAGATCTGTATGGCTAAGGACCATATTAACTCTTTCAGTGCTTAACACACTGATTGGATAGCCATACTAGACACTTATGCTTTCACCCACCAAGTAGAATTAAAAAGCTAGGACCTGCAGATCTAGAATCTCACAAAATACATGGAGTTGGAAAATCTATGGTATGCTAACTTGGCCATGTTAATAGCAGGATGCTCAAGAACTAAGCTAGAGAAGTAGGTAGCTGCAACCTATGCTAATATGAGATAGAGTTTGCTAAACACAAGAAGACATTGCAAAGACTAGAGGTAGCAAACTCTAAACTAGAGTTGGTAAAAGATAGCTACCAAGGTCAAAAGGATGTAGTAGCATAATTTGCTCAATGGCTTATGAATTATTAGGAATTCAAAGAAAAATCTAGAGCCTATGAGGAGGAATGATGGCTATTTGCGACATCATATGTCAAAGCCAATCAGATGTTTCCAGAATTGCCATGTCCATGTGAAGTGCCAACTCCATCAAACATTGGAACATTAGCATGGACAACACATGATCCTCGGATAGAGGAGAAGAAACTTCAGGCATTTCTTCAAAAGTATCCATTTTAGAATCCTAGAGCACAAGATAAAAGGAAGAAGCCCATGGAGGAGCCACTGCCACTAGGAATCACATGAGTTCCAAACAATTTTGTATTTTGTGTTGGTATCCAGATTTTATTTGGTCTAGCCCAACACTATGACATGAAATAATCCATAGTCATTCAATAATCCCATACCTATCCACTGTGTAATTAAATGAACTTGTTCCTCATTTTGTTTAACTCAAGGACAAGTTTTTATTCAGTTGTGGGGGTATGATGAATCGTGATTTGCTAGGCCCCGATATCAAGTACACGATATGATAGCCTAGATACAATATCGTATACATGATATCGTGATTCCTGTGTTAGCCTATAAATATAACACTTAGGCACACGGGAAATGCATATTAGAATAGTTAGTCATTAGGAGTCTCAAGTCTTTTATTAGTTTTTAGTGAGTTTTTAGTTCTTTTCCCAAGTGCATGCCCACAATGTGATGCTTGTAATTGTATGAAACCTTTGTTTGAGTGTGACGTACTTGGACACGTACACGATCGACAATAAAGATCAAGATTGCTCCATCATTTCAACATTCACTTAACTTTTAATTATTTAATTGTTAATTATTTATTATTATTTTCTTAGTTAATATTTCTTTTATTGTCATTTACTATTCCTGTTGTTAACGCAAAATGAGTACGTCCTAATCATGAACATTTAAGTGTACCGACATGGTAATCTAGTAGCATATCAAGTAGTATTTTGGGTGATGTGTGCTTGGTAATCCCAAAAATAGCACATGAAGTCCAAGATGCATATGGATGATTAGGGACATACGCTCATCATACTTAGGCTAGCTTAGATTTTATTTCCTATTACTTATTAGCTTAATTAAGTTATTTCTCATTGTCCTTAGGAGTAGCATAGTAGCAGAAACCACATCATACACCTCACTTTGGACTAAACAATATGTGACAAAGTAAATACTAGTCCAAGTGGGAAGACAACAAATTGTGATTAATGTATAACTGTTTAGGTGCCACAGCTAGTCTGTCCATAGAGTTTGACCAGATCGCACATACACACTTGTATTGTATGGTTGAGCATAGGGGTACCTCACTGCTCATCAGGTAACATGTCTTTCCAACCTCATAACTAGTGCTTGTAGGCCATTATTATGTTCAAGGAGCGTGCTTTGAATTCTTGTTATTTTTTTAATAGTTTTGTTTTTTTTTTGAGTGTTTAGATTTTATATTTTTATGATTTTGGATGGGAACCACACAATGCAAAGACTTAGCTTTCTTTTTATTGGTCAACAACAGTGTGATGATATGTTCCATGAGGAGTCATAAACCACATGAAGGAAGTTAAGAAGAGAACCCAACAAATCCCCTTAAGGCTACATCCTTACCGTTCCCACTTGGTTGTTTCCTCTTTCTTAAAGGTATAATAATTTTTGATTAATTTTAGGTTCATGAAAGAAGAACCAAATTTCTTTCATGATAAAAGACCTTTTTATTTAGAGAAATGGAGGGATGGATGAGGTGGTCTCACTACTTTACACAATTACTTATCCAATCATCTTGATAGCATAGCACAAAAATCCAACATATAGTATTGACTTCTGCATCATGACTTGGCAATATTATTAACAAAAACATAAAAGATATTCATACAGCATAAAGAAAATGACTCAAGAAAAGAGAACATGATAAAGAAAAAGGAAAAATAACAAGAAATGAAAAACATATTAAGAATTAGAAAATATGGAAAGAAATAGGGAAATGATAAAAAAGGTGAAAAATACTTATTAGTTCTTGATTTAGGATGGGGCATCTCCCCCATGAATAAGCTCTTGATTATGAAAAGAATTAATAAGTGGTTTAGCTAGTTCCATGCATCTTTTAAATAGTTTTACACTCTTCTTTCCAAGCCACTAGGTATCTTCTGGTTTAGTGGCTATTGCATAGACTGGTCTTTACTCACACACTTTTTTCTGAACTTTATTATGGGTTGTGTTAATATTTTGAATTTCCAGCCCACAACTACATCCTTTGCTATTAGTGATACATGGATTTTTCTATCTCTCCACAATGATAGGTTTATCGTTTATGTCTTATGTTGGAGTGGTGATGGTTGTTGCATTTGCATATGATCAGGAGACATTATTCTAGAGAGGAAGGATGTTGCGCCTTGTGCAAGTTTTGGAAACTGTCCTAAATAAAGGATGTTTCTAAGGTTTTAGTTAAGATCTACTAACATTATCATTTTCATGTATGTGTACATCATAAGTGGCATTCTTTTATTGATTTTGTGGTGCCAAACCTTCCTATGTTGTTGGAAGTGACATGTGATGAAGGGAAGTATGAGAATATTGAGGATATGATGGAGGATGAGAGACATGAGGTGGTGATCCTTCAAACGATGTCATGTGTTAATGATATTCAGGAAAGTGGTAGTACTAGTTTGAGGTAGAGGGAGTAGAACCAATTGGGGAAACATATTGTTAAATGTAATATCCATATGGGTTTGAATGGTAGTAAGGGTAGTGCTAGTTTGATGATGGCCTCCCCCATGACTATGGGTTTTGCCATTGTGGTTAATAGCAGTTTTGAGACTAATAAGAAGTCCCACTAGGATAGTATGGTTGGTTGTAGGATTGTTGATAATCACCGTGTGAGAAAGGTAATTTCCTAGGCATTTGCTTTTGTATGAACTTAGGATTCAAAAGAAAAAAAGCCTAATACTTATGTAAATGTAACGTAACTAGGCAATAGTCGTTTGGATGATCATATAGATAGATGTTACATCCATCATTCTCTTTTGTGGTTAAGTCTATAGCCTCGTATTCTATAGCTATTTTTCCTTTTTTTCAATAAGTGTTCCTAGATGTTTCTTGGTCCTTTTTCCTCTTCTTGTATTGATCACTTGATTCTTGTTATGTTAATCTCTCCTCTATGGTTTTAATGTAAGTTGTAACTTTTCCATTCATCAACTTCCACATCTTATCTATCCTTGCTTCAAGCTCATCGATAGACCTTTGTATTGGCAAGGTTTATTGTAAAATCATCTCATTGAGAGCTGCCTCATTTTTCTCATCATAGATATGGACCATCTTCTTTTAAAGAGTTGGATTATATTCCTCTATATTCTCTCATTTACATAGCTCTCCTTCTTCTTTTGCCACCTGCTAGATTAGCCTTTATATCTGATGGACTTTTAATTCATATAACCAACCTTGGGCATAAATACCAAGGGTCTCCCTTGTTTCATTATGGAGCCCATTTACGATGTGAAAAAGTTACTCTTTTTGAGAGAAATCATGGCTTGGACATCTATGTAGTAGCAAATAGTATCTATCCAAGGCCACATCTAAGGGTTCATGATTTTCTTGCTTCTACCCTTGGATTTGTTTTCTCAAGTTGGACACTCTCGCATAGGTTTGGTATTTCTTGTTAAAGAGTTCTAACATTGTGAACCACTGGTGAATGAATCTGGTTCCAAAGGTCTATACCAACTTCCAGCTTCATCAACTAGTGTCTTAGGAAAGAGCTTAATCTTTTGCCACTTGCATTCAATATTTTGCAAGGTGCAAGCATCATGGAAGGCTTGTAAATGATGTTATGGATTAGAATTATAGCCTCCCCTAAATTTAGGAATGTTATCCATATCAAATCGTTTGATGCAACTATCCCTTTAATGCCTTTAGGGTATTCTAACTACCTTCATTATCTGTGTCATGTCCCTAGTAGCCAACAAGGGTTCATCATCATCAGACATGTCATGGTGATGATTTATATTTCTATTTATCTTATTATGATGATCTTTTCTATGCTCACTTTGATGATCTCATCTGTTTCTATTTCTATTTTCATCTTGACCCCTTAGTGGATCTCTATTTCTATACCTACATTCATCTTCATCAAAACTAGACATTGAAGAGGAAGAGGAAGGGGAAGATGGGGAATTAGGAGAATCACCATGGCTCCTATAGTTATCCCCATGGTTCCTTTATTTACCTTTTCTAGGTTTAGATAAGGTCCTAGGCCTTGAGGCCTTTCTTCTTCTAGAACTTTCTCCATCTCCTCTAGGATTGTATGTACCAGTTGAACATAGTTCTTGTGTGTAGTAAGGATGGAAATGAGCATATGAAACCCCTACTTGACATTGTTCACTCCAATTCTCTTCAGTATAGAACCTATTATTTCTTCTATGAGTGTCCTCATCATACTTGGTCCTATGTGAAGAAGACATGGTTTTGTCTAATAATGCGTGTGACTTAAAATATTAATGTTTTCTACAAGATAGATTATTAATACATTAGAATGATAATGTATAATATAACTAATCTAGATGACTAGCATCAATTCGACAATGGTGCTAATGATGAGTGGTGGATACCCCATACACCTAATCATATGAATCATAAGCATTCATGCATGATCTGGTCAACTTCCATGGATGGGACTAGTTGTGGCATCTAGATCATTGTGCCTTGATCATAGTTCACTATATTTCTACTTGGACTAGTGGTAGCTTCGTCACATATGGTTTATTCCAAAGTGAGACATATGATAATTGATGTTGTTTTGGCCTTATGCTACTCCTAACAATAATAGAGAAATTAATTATTTAATCTAATTAACAATGCAAAGATAAAGTTTAAACTAGCCTATGGGTGATGAGTGTTTGTTCTAGCTTGCCGTACATGTCATGAACTCACATATCCACTTTTGGGATTACCAAGCACTATGCTACTAGGTGAACTAAGTAATAACACTGCTAGGATTACCAAGAAAATACATGTTTATGCTTAAAACTAGTTACACTCATTCTGATAATTCATTAACGTGCATGGAAATGTAAATATTAACTAAGTACATGAAATATAAATTGCATTAAAAGTAAATCTAATCTAAGTCAAAGTGCTGCAATGAATAAGAATCAATCTCGATCTTATTGTCGTTCATGGAATGTGTCTAGGTACATTGTCACTTGAATAAGACATCATACACTTGACTCAAATCCACACTATAGGCACTCACTGACTATTCTTTAAGACTATGGATTAAAAATGCAAGATTCTAACTACAAAATGACCACAATATTTCAAATACTTAGTGGGAGCACACATATTTATATGCAAAAATAGGCCCCATGATATCAAATATCCAACATCATAGCATGTGATCCGATATCGGGGATTTGATATTGAGGCTTAAGCAAAATGCGATTCATTACCAATGAACCTTCAACATTAAGGAAACCACATGTAATAGAAGAAAATCCTATTTTGAAGGATTTTCCCAATGCCTGCAACATATTTATATTTCAAATAAGCAATTTTACCTTCAGCATGAGCTTTTTTAAATATCTACCATTCTTCATGCTTTTTTCATACTCTTTTTTGGTCAGGTCTTCATTAATCCAAATATTCCATCCTTTCTAGATAGTTCTATTATTCCAAACCTTATCTATTTCACACCAGTTAGCAAACTTAATAATAATCTACTGAAGTTTATCCCCCTTAGGACCAACTCTATTTGCACTAATTATCATGGTAGAAGAAATGTACATTTGTTTTGTAAAGAAATCTAACATGACCTGTAAGAGATCCTCATCATGTTATTTAGGGATTCTCAAAATTTGAAGATTCTATATTTTTTCATGATTTTCTTCATCTTCACATCTTTTCTCAGTACCTACTTCTAGCCTTGAGTGAGCAGTTACAATTTTTTACTTAAGAAAATTCAAATTTGACTATAGAGTATTCATATTTGTCTAAATTTAAGTTGCTTCAACGTTTGATGATGAATATTTCAACTATATAGTGGTTGAAATGGTTTGTATAGTTTTTATCATGACTTCAACCATGGATTTTATTTTTGCAAGAATGGACATTAGAGATCTTTCCTTGAAAATATCCAAAGAAAATGCATTTGAAAAGATTGAGAAGAAGCAAGTTCCATGCATCACGTATAATGATACAGGGTGAAATTGTGTGTAGAAACTCTAGTTAGTGAAATAAGCATCCATCTTTGCATGCAAGCAATGTGCAATAGAAGCAGAAATTCAAAGGTGTTTGTATGCAATAGCCAAAAAATAGGAGGGTACCTAGTGATTGATTGCTAATTCTAAAAGCAACACACTTTGCATGGAACCGACTAAGAGCCTGACATGCACATATGTCATAGGCATGGATGAACTAAAGCAAGTTCATCACCAACTCTCTGATGATGAAAATGATGATACCTATTGGGAAGAGTTGGAAATTTCTAAAAATTTCAAGCAAGAGCCCCATGAGCTAAAAACACTACTGGCCAGCATAAAGTATGTGTTCTTAAAAAATTGGAAGCTAGTAATAATCAATGCCAATATTGCTCCAGAATAAAAAAAGATGTTGTTAAATATGATTGAAAAATGATCAATAGCTTTTGCTTGGTCACATCCTAAACTCACAATGATTGATCCTAGGATATGTTGCCATCATATCTACACTAATCCAGCCATGAAGCTAGAGAGGCAACCATAGAGGTGATTAAACCCCAAACTAAAGTAGATCATCAAAGAGGAAATTGAACAACTTCGTAAGGAAGGGTTCATTTATCCCATTATAGATAGTGAGTGGGTTAGTCACTTGTTATTGTGCCTAAGAAAGGTGGTAAGTAGTGGGTCTGCATTGATTTTTGATTGCTAAATATGGCAACATTCAAGGACCATTTTCCGTTGCCATTTGTTGATAAGGTGTTAGACACCATATTTGGGCATTGCTACTATAGTTTCCTAGATGGTTATAGTGGCTATAACCAAATCTAGATCTCACCAGAGGACCAAGCCAAGACAACATTCATGTGTCCTTGGGAAAATTTTGCATATCACAAGATGCCTTTTGATCTATGCAATGCCCCTGCTATATTCCAACGCTTGGTTTAAAGCATTTTTCAATAGTAAATTGGCAGTGGTGTGGAAGTTTTCATGGATGACATCTCCACTAATGGAGCTACATTTGAGAAATCCTTAGACTACCTTGAGCAAGTACTGAAACGATGTGTTGAGACAAACCTCAAGCTCAACTAGCAAAAGAGTCACTTGATGGTCTAGGAAAGCATTGTATTGGGGCACAGAATATGACAAGTAGGAATTGAGGTCAACCCTAAAAATAAGGGTTATCTAAGGAATAACCTACCAACCAAAAACTGTTAAAGATGTTTGGTCATTCCTTAGACATACCATCTACTACCCATGATTCATAGAGAATTTCTCTAAGATTGCAAAACCATTGGTTGAGCTGACAAAGAAAGATGCTGCATTTTTTTGGACCGATGAATGTGAGAAAGCATTCTAGCAACTAAAGGAGAAACTTGTAAAAACTCTGATCCTACAAGCACTCGACTGGTCTAGACCATTTCATGTTATGAAATATGCATCAAATTATGCCTTGGAAGCTATTCTTATGTAGATGGATGACAAGAAACGTCCATACTAAATCCATTGCGCTAGCCAAAGCATTGTGGGTGCACAACTAAACTACACTACTACAAAAAAAGAATTCATGACAATGGTGTTTGCTCTAGAAAATTTTAGGCATTATGTTCTTGGATACAAAGTGTTTGTGCACACAGATCATAGTGCCATCTGCTTTCTGATGAAAAAACCAATGGTGAGCCCCCATGTCATATAGTCGTTGATGATCTTATAAGAATTCAATCTCACAATGGTAGATCGAAAGGGCACTAAGAATGTGGTCATTGATCACTTGTCTTAATTACAATGGGATAATATAGAGGAGGAGAACCCACTATCTAATATGTTTTCTGCTAAACTCCTCTTTGTTGGGGTTATAATTGAAAAATTGCCCAATGAGCCTAAATGGTATGATGACATTCTCACCTATCTTCTCACTCAAGAGATGCCACAAGGGCTAGACCATTGAAAGAAATAGTAGTTTCTTCAATAGGTGAAATGCTTTATGGAGATCAATGGACACCTCTACAAGGTGTGTGTCGATGGCCTAGTTCATTAGTATGTCGCTCATGTTGATCAACTGTGCATTCTCCAGGATGCTCATGAAGGTTCTTATGGGGGCCACTATGCTGGGAGGTGCACGGCTATTAAAATTCTGATGGTAGGGTACTACTGGCCAACAATCTTTAGAGATGCTCACCAATATGTCCACTATTGTAAATGATTCCAACGAGATGGTGAAATGACTACTTGAATGGAGGAACCTTAATAATGGATTCAACCATTAGAATCCTTCAACATCTAGGGAATTGATTTCATGGGTCCCATCACACCTATGTTAAATGGAAATGTGTACATCATAGTCATTGTTGACTATTATATGAAATGGGTAGAAGCAGTAGCTATCACTAACTATACATCTTCTATTGTTGCTTAGTTTGTACAACAAAATGTTGTAAATAGGTTTGGTGTGCCACATGAATTAATTTTTGATGATGGAACTCACTTTATAGGCACTACTTTTTGGAAGCTCATGCAATACTTGGGATTTGAACATAAACTCACAACACCCTACCACCCCCAAGCCTATGGTCAAGCTAAGGTTACAAATGGGCAAATCACAAGGATTCTAATAAGAACTACTAGCAAATATAGGAAAGACTAGGGCACGAAACTCAACGATGCCCTGTGGGCCTACTACTTAACATGGAAACTTCGTATAGGCTACTCCCTCTATGAGCTTATGTATAAAAAATTACCAACACTTTCGATTCAATCCAAGCTCCATATACTGTCAAAAACTTGTGACCTTGACCTTGACTTGAGTCTAGCACAAAAGGAAAGATTAATGGATCTCAACTTGCTAGACAAAAATTGATTGGTGGCCCTATCATCCAATGATTTGCACAAGGCATACAAAAAAAAAATGCATCATGACCTTAAAATAAGGAAGGTCAAATTTCAACTAGGAGATAAGGTTTTCTATTGGAATCCAACACATGTATCTCAACAAACTAAGTTCCAGATGTTGTGGGAAGGACTTTATATAATTTATGAAACTTTTCCTTTTGGGGCTATGATGATCTACAAAATTGAGAGCCCAGACAAGAAACAGCTGGTCAACATTCAACAAGTCAAACCTTTCAATGAGCATAGGCCAACTAATACAATAAATGCCTCATCAAATGGACAGCCATGCTCAATATTTTAAATCTCCTCCCTTTAACTAGTTGTGGGGGAGATGGCCATCCATGTTAACTATATAGGTGGTTCCTCAGTCTTCCCCCCTTTTTGTTTTATACATTTTTGTTTTACACATTCCTTATTTTACATCTTCTTGTTTTTATGTTATTAATCTTTTCAAATTTTTGTTTTACAACATCATTAGTACATTTTCTATTTCTTGAATGTTTTACACTTTGTTTTATATTTTTTTTATTCTAGTGTGATTTTCTAACTTTTGTTAATAAGTGCCAAGCATAGTGGTAATTCATTGCTTAATGGTGGAATGTACTATTTTGTTATTTAATTGTTGGTGTCTAGATACTAGCTTTAAATTTTGTTATTGATAATGAGGACATGGTTTTTTTTCATGCAATAGGCAGTGAGTCCACAACATCCACCCATCCACAAACTCTATGATTTTTCTTGTTCTAGAAATATGCAGTCCCTTTTTCATTAATAAAGCTATAACAAATTTGTGACTTTAGTAGTTTCCAGAATTGGAAAGTATTCAAAGGTTTGAACAAGGTGACTTCAAGGGGATTTGGTATTCTCTATGCCTTTCTACTTGCTTGGGTGCATGTGTGTTTTCATGGATTTCTTACCATTCCATGTTGACTAAGAAAGAAAGTTGAATAAGTCTTTGCATGGTGTGGTTCTCATAAAAAATGATGGAAATTCAAAGAACACCCCTTAGACAAAATAAATAGGCTACAAGCACTAGTTATGGGGCTAGAAAGACATGTTACCCATGCCTAAAGGTCCCCTCTAACTAAGGCCCTTCCTCACTTCCTGATTCTCTTTTCTTCTTTAATAAGGAACAGTGGTTGTTCTATGGAAGCACCCTTGTATCTCAGGGGGAAGGATTAGTCTTAAAATGGCAATGCAAAGTCACTAAACATGGTTAGTTTTGGTCTAGACTAAGGAAGGATCTTATCAAGTCATTTAACCATAAAATTCATGAGGGACTTCATGTAACTTTAATTAGGAACTCCATTCTACTCTCTATCTCATCCATCTATGTTTTCCATGTCTCATCTAATTGTCAATTTCATGGTCTTGTTTGATGTTCTAGTTTGATGTGTCAAAATTCTTAGGTAGTTTCTTCTAGGTTTTTGTACTTAACTTTCTATAACCATTAATCATCCATGGGGCCCACAAACTTCTTATTTTGAAGTTATGCAAGGGCAATAAAAGGCCTATGCCTACTTTGGGGAGGATCCACTTGCATATCTTTTGGTTGGGTTAGTTAAGTTCTTTATCCTTAGACACTTTTATAATCAAATCCTTTTGTTTACCTCATCAATGACATACAATTATGTACATCTTCACAACATTTTTCAATGAACCTTTTATAGTTACTGTTGTGAATTCTTAAACCCTCTTCAAGCATTTCCTTGCATTTGAACTTTTCAAATTTTCTAGACCACTTATCCATTTTACCCTATTTATCAACTTTCCCGCTAACACTATTAACTAAATCCATTCATCACAATCACAACCTAGCCAAGTGTAACCATTGATGAGACAAGGTACTTCAAAGCTATATGTTACACATTGCACACTAATCCATGATTTTGTTATGATTGTAGTGGAAAGCATGGATGAAATGTACAGACTGGAAGTGGGACTATCCTCATAAAAAAAGTAGCAGTAGCAGCACCATATGACAAGGACTCTTCATGATCATTAAAGCTTTTTCCTCACTCTTCAGCTGCTAGAGGAGTGGATGTCGATTTTATCCAGGGTATTCTCTTCTCTTGTCATAAACATCTAATTTTGTAAAAGATTGTAATTCATACACTTGGGCACTTAGGAGTTGGTTTCTTCTATCTGAGTCAGTTTATATGTTAGTCAATAATTCCCTACCTTTCCAATATTTTATAAGGAACTTTTTTCTCCTCTTTTTCACTCAAGGATGAGTTTTCATTCAGTCATGGGGGTATGATGAATCATGTTTTGACTAGCTCTGATATCGGAGCGTCAATGTCGGGTACCTAATATCGAAGCCCAAGATGTGACATCGAATATCCAATATCACAGGGTATATGTTGACCTATAAATATAGTGCTTGGGCTCACAATTGAGATAGTTTTTAAGCTATTTTTTTATTAGTTTTCATCATAGATAGTGAAGCTCTTGCAATTTGTTTTCTCCAAAGTTAAAATATTTTCTAAGTGCTTACAGTAGGAGTTTGAGTGTGTACAAATCTTTGTTTGAACACTGATGTACCTAAGCATAGTAGTGTGATGGAAATAAAAATGAACCCTTTTGATCATCCTTGTAGCACTGAGAATAGATTAATGTTTCCTTGATGCATTTAATATTCATGAACTTTATTTTCATGCACTTTAATTAAGCAATTAATTTTTAGTTGTTAATGAACACAAGAATGACCACCTCAAGCATATGTGTAGCACTTGGTAACCTAGAAACGCTTAACGTTTGGTAACCTAGCAGGGCTATATGTGTTTAGGACATGTCCAGGAAAGTCGGATGGGTACTTATGTTAGGCTAGCTAGGCAGTAGATAAATTAGATCTTGAATTACTCTATCTTTCATTATTGTTGTAGGTGATTAAACTTACAAAACATAAAATGATAAAAATCATGTACCTCAATTACACTTAAACCATATCCTTAAGCTTCACAAGTGTAGTTGGAAAGACAATTAACATTCTCAATGTCCATCTCACTTCCTAGAGGAACTAGTGTACTAGAGAACTATAAGTCCACAAAATTCGACTGGATTTCACATGAATGCCTTAGTGATTCATATGGTTGGGTGTATGGGTACCTCATCACTCATCCATTATTATATGAAAATTTAGCATGACACAACAAGTTTTTCAACCTATTTAGTTATCCATCACATAAACATCTCAATATTTCTAGCAAGGATTTATTTACCACCTTTATTTGACCATTAGATTATGGATGATATGCATTAGAGAAATTTGATTTTGTCTTTAGAATCTTCCTAAGGGACCTCCAAAAATGACATGTGAACTTGAAGTCATTGTCACTAACAATATTAAAAGGAATATCATGAAACTTCACAACATGCTAGAAAAATAAATTTTCCACATGAGAAGCACCACTCACCTTCTTTCATTGAATAGAAGATGCCATCTTGAAGAACCTATTCACAACAATAAAAATTACATTCTTTCCACCCTCAGTCTTTGGAATACCACTCACAAAGTTCATTGACATACTTTGCCATGAACCTTTGGGAATTAGCATAGGCATATAATGTGCATTGACACCTTTGTCTCCTTTAAACTTTTGACATGTTAAGCACTCCTTCATAAATTTTGAAACTTCTATTACCATACCAAGCCAAAAATAGTGCCTACTCATAAGTTCCAATGTTTTATCCCTACCCATGTGACCTATCATGTCATTACAATGCTTTTCAAACAAAATCTTTTTCCTATAATCATAATTAGGAACACATACCTTTCCATTCTTAAATAATAGTTCATCTTGAATGTGACAGTTCCTCCATTAGTTTATCCTATTCATCAATGGATCTTTGAGGCTCCTCAAAACCTACCCAAAATCAACATCATGCTCATAAAAAGAAGCAAAATCACCCATACCTTCCACATGAGGTACATTGAAATTCCCCACATGCACCCTGGATAACACATCAGCCACCACATTAGCCTTCCCACTTTTGTGCTTCAACACAAAATTGAACTCTTGGAACTGTGTAATCCACTTCATGTGATTTATACTAAACTTCTTTTATGAGTTTAGAAATTGAAGTGCTTTATGGTTTGTCATCAAAGTAAATTCCTTGGACAACAAGTAATGCCTTCAATGCTTGATTGCTTGAAGAGTAACATACAGCTCCTTCTTATATATGCTATATTTATGCCTTGATTCATTCAACTTTTCAGAAAGGAAAGCAACAGGCTTACCTTCTAGTGAAAGTACCCCACTAAAGGCAAGTCCACTTGCATCCACCTCCACTTGGAAAAGCTTTTGAAAATTTAGAATTACAAGAATTGCTTCACTGGTAATCTATACTTTAATAGGTCAAAGCTCCATTGGGTTTCATTATTTCACCTAAATTGCTTATCTTTCTTGAACAAAGTAAACATAAGCCACAAAATACTACTAAAATTACCTGCTAAAATAAGGAATGATATTCCCTCCTAAACATTTTTAGGAGTTGGCCAATCCCTATTATCCTTTACCTTAATATCGTCCATTAGAATTTGATTTTTACAAATGACATGCTCCAAATATATTATTTTCCTCTTGAAGAAATGACTTTTCTTCACATTGATCACTAACTGTGCCTCCTCCAAACCAAGGTACACCATCCTCAAGTGATCCAAGTGTTCTTTCTCATTAGAGCTATACAACAAAATATCATAAAAAAAAAAAGACAATGCATCACTTACCAATCAAGTTCTTTAATACATCATGCATCAACCTCATGAATGTAGTAGGTGCATTCATGAGCCAAAATTGCATCACCAACCATTCAAACAATCCATCTGGTGTTTTAAAAGTTGTCTTTCACTCATCACCAGGTTTGATTCTGATTTGATGGTACCCACTCTTCAAATCAATTTTACTAAAAATTTCAAAATTTTTAAGGATATCATCCATCCTTGGAATAGGAAACTTGTAGCTTACTATTATCCTTTTCACTACCCTAGAATCAATGCACATCCTCCATTCATCGCTATCCTTCTTTGGCACTAGCACAGTTGGAACTGCACAAGGTAAAATGGATTCCCTTGATTTGGTGTCATTTAGTAAGCTCTCTCTTTTGGAATGGTAGCACCAGGAATGAAGTCAATCTAAGGTTGCACATTCCTCATCGATGGTAGTTCATTCAATTTTTCCTTGAACACCTTGGGAAATTTCTCCTTCAAGTCTAGCACACCTATAGGAAGTTCAACCTGTACATTATCATGGTTAGTAGTAACTGTTGTCATAATAGTGAAACCAAAACTAGTTTCATCATGTTCCTTAATATATTTTCTCTCTCCTAGAAGAATTAAGAAAGCATTAAGTGAGTTTTGTTGCCTCACTTATTTAGCTATCATAGGAATCAAATCATGGATTTCATTAGGTCTAGCAACACTCCACATATTTATTGCTTCATCAAACTAACCACCATTGTCAAAATTCCAAGGTCTACCAAGAATTACATCAGCATAATCTATTGGAAGAACATCACACTTGACAACATCATGAAAACTTCCAATTTAAAATTTTAAAGTACATTGTTCCCTCACCTCTTGGGAAAAATCTTTAGACAACTAATGCATCTTATAAGGTCTTGGATGAGTATTAGTTACTAGAACCAATCTAGCAACTACCTTAGAAGAAATAACATTTTCCTGGGCTCACCCATCAATCAAAACATGAATCCATTCCTCACTAAGAAAACAACTAGTCCCAATTCAAAACAATAGCTTCCTATTAGGATGTTCTCATATATTTACATTTCTAATGAATGCATAAGAATTTATTTGAAAAAACATTCTTAATTTTTGGAGCATTAGCATTGCCTCTCTGAAGAGCTTGGCTTGATGTCTCCTCCACCTCTATGGTTTGCACATATTTTCCCTTGGTTGCCTTGTGTAGTGAACAATTTCCATTACTTGTGTATCCATTCTTCACATTTGAAGTATTGTAGTTTTGATTAGTTTTTGCCTTAACCTTTGCCTTCCTTGCCTTGGTCTTTCTTGGCTTTTCCATTCTCATCACCTCTTTTAGCCTTTTTATCTTGGTTGTCCTCCTTGTCTTTAAATTTAGACTTGGATCCCTTATCATATCTAGATCCCTTCTCCTTCACCTTAGAAGTTCTTTTTTCATCAATTTTCAAATACACCTAATTTCTTCTTAGCCTTGAGTGCCAAATCATGATCCTCATCAAGATTTTGTGGGCCATAAAAAGACAACTCCTGCTAGTATGCCATTTTAAGATCACCTATAAAGATTGAAGCTTATACATACTCCTCCCAATTTACCTTAGCTTGATGGAATATATCACAAAATTCAATGTAAAATTTTTTGACATTCTTATCACCTTGCCTTAGGAATTTTAACTTCATAATGGTTTCTTGTCTCTAATGAAACTATTCAAATTTTCTATTTAACTTATATTTCATCATGTCCCAATCTCTGATAAGTTGACCATTTCATCTTTCATAACCTTGGAACTCCTTTTCCCACCAAGTAAAAGCCATACCTTCTAATCTAAATTCAACAATAGGTACCATCAAGTTATTTGATATCTCTTCCAACTGAAAATGCTTCTCAAGTGCCTTTAGCCAACTCACAAAAGCATTGGTGTCATCTACACCATTAAAAGTCTTTAACTCTACATATGGAATTCTTGAAGCATTTCTGAATTCTCTCACAAGTCTTGCCTCATCTTTATCATCAAGCTTGCTTGAAGAAGTATTGAATATTACTAGAACCCTTGGATCTCTTATTTGAGGAATAGGATTCCATCCCATTGGAATCCTTAGTTGATGATTTCCTACACTCGCATAGCTAGATTGACCTTCCTCTTTATCCACTTCATCTTCACCTGGCTGTGAAACTTTTTCATCTTAACATACATGCTCTTCACCTCTATAGGTCTAAATATGGCTAGAACTAGCATTTCTATCCACCTTCATGCTGATTTCATCCAATTGAGCAACCATCATCTAGAAGACAGACTTCATACTCTCCATGTCTCAATTCAAATATTGCACCTGTTTCTTCTTGGATCATATCTGAAATTGACAAAATCTTCAACCAAAATTCAAGCAACAATAAAACTAGGATTTAATACCAATAGTGCTAGAGCAAGTTTACTCCAATAATTAAATCATGTTCAACATACTAAATCCAGATACTATGCAAAGACAAAACTTTATGCTAGAAAACAAGAAATAGCTATCTTCTATTAATTTATTAGAATATTACAATAGGCTTCACACAACCCGCAAGCATCCAAAGCCTATCACACTCAAATGATATTGTAGAGCACAAGGCTCTATAACCATACAAGGTTGTTCTTAATGCAAGACACAACCAATAGAAATCTCTCCCATAATCTCGAATTCAGATTTCAACTTACAAGTGAGATATAAGAAAATAGAACACATAAACCAACCCGCCACAAGCTAATATTGGAGCTATAATCACCAATTTCTCTCATCCAATGTGCTCACCTTCTCTTTCTTGCTTAGCTCTCCACTCTCAAGAGCATTTTTTCTCACTCCTCCTCCTTCAACAATGATGAATACATCAATATTTATGTCAAACAAAAAGATAAGAACCCCATAGGCCTTTCCTTAACTCATCCTGGGGGTTTCTAAATGTTTTCCAAGTCTTCTCATCTTCTTCTTGCTTGTTTCCATCTTTTTTTCATCATGTTCTAGCTATTTCCCAAATTGGAATGGGTGTTTTTGAAAATTTCTTCATCTGTTTGGGTCATCTTTGGCTTTGTTAGGACATCCTCTATGAAAATCTAGCTCTTGGTTGGAATGTTTGATGTTTTATTGGGACATCCCATCTTGTCCTAAGATGTCCCAAATTTTGGTGGAATGTCTCGCTCAAGATTCCATTTGCGAAATTAGAACATTTTAGCTGGGACATCCCTATTTTTGATGGGATGTTCCACCTGCAAGGGCCAACCACAAAAATGCTTGTTTTGATATCTAAAACCTCTAGATGCCTCCAAGTAAGTCCCCATAGACCCTGGAATTTCCTAGACTCATCAAAATGAGTCCAAAACACCCTGAAACATCTAGGAATCATCATCAACAAAGATCAACACAAGAAGACATACAAAAATAGAACACACTCATCCAAGTCTTCTTCAAGTCCAAAACTTGCAAAAACAACTTGTAGAACAAGCACAAGGGAATTAGAAGGGGTGTTACTACACTAGGCTTAGTTATAGCTATAAGCATGGGATTAGATATAGTCATTAGGTTTTCTCATAGAAGATACTCATTAAACTAGTGTTGGGCACAACTCATGATAGAAAAAGATTTAAAAATATATTTTAGAAATTATAAATTCATTTTAATTTAGTTTTAACCTTAAAAACACCCTACCAAACAATGACAAGATTATAAACTAGACAACTTTTCCTTGATAATAAGCTTTTTCTTTCACCTCCAATTGATTTCCTTTTACCTGATGATATTTTTGAAGTAGTTTCTAAAGATTTTGCTACTCGCTTTATTTTTTTTCAAATTTTGGGATTCTTACCAAGGTCCCCAAGCATAAAGATTCAAGTTCAAAACCTCCTTCAGCCCCAGGGCATTCAGGTTTCTCATGCTCGATACTACGCTCAAAATTTTATTTTGGTAGAACTATTCGATGCCTCTCAAGTTGAGAAGGTTCTCTCTTTAAAAAATTTTCCAACAAGGAATGCAAATTTAATAGCACGTGCTTGAAAATTTGACTTTAATGTCAACGATCTTGGTTTTAATATAATTCCCTGTTATGTGGAATTGTCCAATCTTCCACTTATTTTCTCATCTGTGGAGAGGGACATTGTGAGCACCCTGGGTCCTATTATTTCTGAGCATTGTATGGTGATTAATGGAACTCAAATTCACCGTTATTGTATGGAATTGGACATCACTCTTCGGAAGACCTCATTAACCCTTGCTGTTGGGGGAAAACTCTTCACCCAAAAAGTGGACTATTTTTACCTTCCAAACTTGTGTAGTTATTTTCATAGGGCTAAGCATCATATATCGAAGTACCCCATCCTAGCCAGAAAAAAAAACCTATAGCATCTCAGAAAACACATTCCTTAGTCACACCATTACACCCATCCTCAGTATCCTTTAAATTTGACTCTCCTTCTCCAACAGCTCCACAATCCTCCTCTCAGTCTCACCCCTCCAAGCCACAAAAACAACAATAAGGTACTCACACCTCCACCCATGTCATCTCCTATAAGGCAGTCATAGACTCAATCTTGGTGGATGAGTTCGTGGCGAATAGTGGAAGGAAACGAGTTAAAGCTTCCTTCAGTTCTACTCCTCCCTCAAGATCCTCTTCACTGAAAACTTCCATGGCTCCTATCTTCACCAACAACTCCTTTGCCCTCCTATCAGGAACAATGGAAGTTGATACTTTGACTTTCGAACCTTCCATTGACCTCTCACCCAAACTGCCCCTTGTTTCTCCATGAACCTCCTTTCATGGAACGTTCGAGGCCTTACTATTAGGCTTCGACGGAAGCGAGGAGAAAAATTTATTTCTAGTCTTAATATAGCCTTTTATTTTGTTCTCCTTCAAGAAATTAAGGTTTCAGCCGACCTTTTATCCTTTTCTGCCCATTGGTTTCTCCCTCACTCTTCAATCCTAGCAACATCCCATGCGAGTGGAAAAGGAGGCGCGACCATTCTCCTTTCGCTCTACTAGAAATCTAAAATCCTTCAAAGTGGTTTTGATTCTGGGCATAGAGTTTCTTGGGCCACCTTCTCTTCCTCGCATGGCCCATTTGGTATTTTCTCGATTTATGCCTTGAAAAACTTCGCAAAACGAGCTCTCCTTTGACAAGAACTTGCAAATTCTCTTCCCCCAATGCCTTGGATCATTGGAGGAGATTTTAATATGGTTGAATTCCCTCAAGATAAGCTTGGAGGGGTGTTGTTTCAACTGCCCAATCTTGAGTATCAAAGTTGGTCCACCTTCAAGAAAAGGTTTTACCTTTTTGATGGAGCAAACACCTCCGCAGGCATTTCCCTCCAGAGACTTACCTAGAGCAATCTCCATCTTGGGCAGGCTCGTATCTGTAGTAGGTTAGATAGGTTCTATTTCTCCACCCTTTCCTTTTGGGCCCTCTCCACTACTACGGTTCATCACCATGCCACCTTATTAGACCATCTTCCTATCTCCATCTCCATCAAGATTCATGACAACCCTCATCGACGAAAATTCCATCTTTTCTGACTACACAACAATTGTTTTTCCTCTCATGTAGCCCAACTTCTTCTATCCAACCTTTGGAATGCTGAACCTAGGCCCCTAACTCAGGTGGGTTGGATTAACTAGTGGCATCGGGCTTCATGTCGAGTACGAAACTTTGCTCGTTCGTATGGTAAGGTAGTAGCTACTCAGGCCAGACAAGAATACAACAAAATTCACCTCACTATTGAACATCTCACTAATAGACTAGATCAAGATCCCTTCAATACTCTGGTTCATGAGGAGCTAGCTAGAGCAAGATTAGCTTTCAACATTGGGATGTGTACCAAGCACAAAGTGCCCTAACTAAAAGTCGGCTCACTTGGTTAAATATTCAAGATGAACACTGTAAAGAATTTTTCAAGTATCTAAATTTTGCTTCCCCTTCGCACTCTATAGACAAAATCTCTAGCGATGATACCACAATTACTGACCACAACAGTATCCTCTCTTTTCTGAAGAATCACTATGAAACCCTCTTTACAACAACCCCAATGGACATCTCTTCATTCAAGGCTGCCACCCCCAATTATCCTCACCTTATCAACTCCACTATGCTACAAAGTCTTGACGCTGATATCACTCTGGTGGAGCTACAGGTGCCATGTTCTAAGTTAAGTCAAGGAAAGGCTCTTGGTTATGATGGTTTCCCCATAGAATTTTTTCAAAATCATTGGGATTTGGTGGGAAATGATCTTCTATAGGTCATTAATGAGGCTATTTCAACTGGTTCCCTTGGGCCCAATCTAAATCAAGGGGTAATTTGTCTCCTCCCCAAGTCTGGGGATCTTGCCGATATCTCCAATTGGCATCCCATAACTCTCCTTAATGTAGTGTATAAAATTTAGGCTAAGTGCCTTGCCTTACGATTGAAAAAAATTCTTGGCCAGATCATATCTCCCCAACAAATAGGATTTGTTCCTGGTAGATATATTTTAGACAATGTGGTTACAGCGTGGGAAGGCCTCAAGTGGGCCGAGGATGATGGACAAGATATTCTTCTAGTGAAACTTGATTATGCCAAGGCTTATGACAACATAAAATGGGATTTTATCTTGCAAACCATGACCAAACTTGGTTTTGGTACTAAGTTCTTGCATATGGTGAAATGCTTATTCTCAGATGCTACTGCAAGAATAGCCACTACATTTGACATTACCTCTCCCTTTCCAATACATAGGTCAGTGCGACAAGGCTGTCCCCTTGCCCCCTATCTCTTTATCATCACCATAGACTTTCTTCGTCATCAGATTAACATGGACATTCAAACGAAAGTTCTCATTGGGGTTTGCCTATCTTCCTCTCAACAACAACTCCTCAATATGCACTTCGCCGATGACTCTTTCTTTCTAGTTCAAAACACAGCTTCCAATTTGCACCGCCTCTTATCAAGGGTGGAGCAATATTGTACACTATCAGGTTCCATTATAAATTGAAATAAATCCTTTGTTTATAGCTTTTTGAGAAATTACAACCATGTGACCAGCTATAACTGGAAGTAGCTCCAAGATCAAGACATCGGTAAGATTCTGGGGATCCCTTTCCATTTTAGAGGTTCAACATCTATTCTCTGGGAGTAGGTTATTCTTCAGATTCAAAAGAAACTTGATAAATGGAAGACTAAACTCCTCACACTTGCAGGTAAATACTTGGTTTGTAAGTCCATATGTGTGTCCATCCATGTGTATTACTCTTCGTGTTGGGCCCCCTCCCAAGCTGCCTACTTGAAGCTTGAATGACTATTTCGTGACTTTATGTGGTCCTCCAAAGACTCTCAGAAAGGATTTCATCGAGTCACTTGGAATATTGTTACTCTCCCCAAGAATAAAGGTGGCTTAGGTCTTTTGAATTCCTATGATCAGGGAATTACCCTAGTTGCTAAGTGGTTGAATTCCTATGATCAGGGAATTACCCTAGTTGCTAAGTGGTTGGTTCAACATTTAGATGCCTCAGACATCATTGGGACCCTCCTCCAATTACAGCTTCATCAAGCATGTCCTAAAAACAAGCCCTTCTGGAAAGGCATCCATTTTGTCAATTGGATATTTTCCCCTCTCACTATCATTCTTCTAGGTTCTCATGTTTTCAAAAGCATCTGGAGGACCTGGCAAATTCTGCACAGTTACATTGACTAGACTAACGTTAAGATCAACCCTACTCTCCTCTCTAGATTGTGTTCGTGGTGGTTACCTCTATCACCCGCTCCCCTTGCCATCACAAAGGCTAAGGTGGCTACCTCGTGGTTCGGAAAGGTGTCATATCCTTGAATTATCTTAGGATGGCTAGTCATTAGATTTCGGGGGTTGAGTTTAGCAATTTGTATGGGGAGTTGGCTGTAATGAACCATTGCCTAGTCCAGATCTACTCCTTTCTCCACGGTCATTGGCACATTGATGTTACAGTGCAAAGCCCTTTTCAAGGCCTCCAATGGCTTAATGGGATTAAACTCTTACCCTATTGGCCATCTATCCCCTTTCATCTTATGCACGAACCATCTGAGGTCATTCAACACTGTAATAAGCATTGGCACAAACATGAGTCAGTTTCATTCTGGATCCCTCTCTTCCAAAATATTTGGAATCTTCTGACCCTCCCCAAAATTAAGCAATTCCTCTGGTGTCTCCTCCACCATGGTCTACCTATTGGTAAACTGTTAGAATATCTAGGAATTCCCAATCCCAATTGCCCTCTCTGTGGTGGACAAGATGACTTTGTCCATGTGTTTTGGCATTGTCCCTTTGCTCAACATGTGTGGAAGTGGGCTTCCATAGTTTTTCCTTCATACCAGCTATCTCAAGAGGATGTCATATTCGGCTTTTTAAACATTACTTCTGCTAATCTCAAGTTTCTATGGAAAGTTATTAGGCCTACTATTTTATATTATATTTGGAAGCGAAGATGCAATGTTATATTTCAAAGGACAAATTATTCTAATAAATGTTTGCTCACCAGGTTGGAGAAGTTGCAGATCTTTCGCCTCATTCATTTCCAACTCACATCTCAAGCATCCAAGTTCAATTTGGATAGACATCAGTTGGTTCATCTCATGTAGCTTTGGGAATGACATGTGCATTCCAGTAACACTCATCATCAGTAATCTCAGCAAGGAAGCTTTTCGTTTCTATTGTGAGGAGTCACCATTGGAACTCTCTCTATTCTTAATTGAGAGTTTTTCTTTCTTTCTTTCTTTTCTTTCCTTATCTAATTCTATGTCCTTCTATCTTGTAATGAGTCAGCATGGGTGGACGTTTGGTGGTGCCCCAATTCGGGTTTCCTCCCTTAATACTTGTTTATTTATAAGGCTAGTCTGAGTTTCATGCATAGTGCTCTTAGCTTCCCCTTTCACCTTAACCCTATGACTTGTTCAAGTTACTGTAACTAATACACTGTTAATATTAATAGGCCAATATGTGCCTGTTTATGGATACCTACTGTTTTGCCCATTAAGTTTTTCTTAACATCAATTTGATTTTAGCAAGTAGCATTTTATTTTTCCTTTTCTGCATATTTATGTATTTATATAACTAATGCTTTTCTAACTTGACCTTGATTAGTGGAGTGTTATAAAAATTCAATTAAGTTATCTATGGTACCTAGTAACTTTATTGATAAACTTTATTATTAATTCTAGGTTATAGCTAAAAATTTAATTGAATTATTTTCAATAGTGTTAAAAGATAATAAGTCTTTGTCACTTATTCCAGGTATATTTGCTTAATCGAATACATGGAAGGTTGTAGCCAACTTCTACCTTAATTTACGTCATAGACCACAAATTGTAGTGGGCAACAAATAGAACATTTTAAATTTGAATGAATATCATTTATGGCGTGTACCATGGGTGAGTGAATATCATTTATGGCATGTACCATGTGCTGATTACATTTACACGTTCTCTTTTTCCCTTACTTTTGACTTCAAATATGTGCTACAAATGGGAGGAAATTGTAAAACCGAGTCATAAGTCTTTTTACCTATGTTTTATATTGGTTGGGAATACGAGAATGTGGCAGCGTGTCCCAAACAAGTTTGGAAATGAGGGCTATTTTATGGTAGCAAAGCTAGATGCATGTGAAACATGATTAAAGAAATCAATTAACAATATAAAAAAAATCATTCTCTAAACTCAATTAAGATTTTTTAAGAAATCTATAAATACTATAATGTTAAAACTAGAATTTAATGAAATCATATTTACAATGATATTAGTTTAGAAATAAAAAACATGTTAGTAGAATGTTGAATTTAATATTTATAAAAGTTTTATGATTGTTATTTGTTTCTGTTCTGCACCTTTATGTATTATCTAAACATTAACAAAATTTTTAAAATTTATAAATAATCAAAGTGCAAGTAAAATTTCCATAAAGAACGCGTTTAAGTATCCAGAACACAAATTTCTTGCTGCGTTATGCCTCTACCATGCGTTGCGGCAGCAGCAGTAGTAATGGAAGAGACAGCGCAAGCCATAAAAAACTGCGGACGGTTATTGTGAAGGAAGAAAACCCAAACCATGGGTATGGCTCCATGCAAACAATGTGCTGGGAAACCAGGAAAAAGGGGGCAGAGCCGTGCTTATTATTGAAGCAGGATGGTCCACAACTGTTGTGATATATGGTATGCTCTGGTCCACCTGTAGCCAGCGGCCAAAAACAACACCGCCCTCCCTGAATGACTGTTGTACGCCATGATGCATGCATCGCATAATAATGGTGCCAATTCAAATGAATGTACGAAGCCATCCATATTCATTCATTCATTCTCTCCTTTTTCTTTCCCTTTCCTTACCACTTGCACATTCATCGCAGTGACCACATGCGGACAACCTTATTAATTGCTCTCCTCTGTGCATACATGTATAGAGGAGCAGCAGCAACTAGTTTGGCATCAACTCTGATCTTGTTACTACATACACGGACGCCACACTACACTGGTGTTCGCAGTGAGTGATTTGTTGTGTTAGTTTTTGGCTTAGTATTTTTTGTTTTGTATTATTGTTTTGGCTGCTGTGTGATTTGGGGGGCATGAGTATGTCCATTATGTGGGTTGCAGATGATACACAGGCGCTATCGCTGCTTTTGATGACGACGGCAGCGCTGCATCTGGTGCTGGCCATGGCCGAGAAAATCAGGTGGCGCTCTGTGCCAGACTCCTTCAGTCCTTTGCCTACACCTCATCCCCCTCTCGCTCCTGCTGCTCCTAAATTTTGGTTGCGTTTGTGGATCTGATTATACTTCTGAAACAGATCTCTGGGCTGAACTCAAACAGAAACGGATGATGTGCGCTTTCCGTTTTAAGCTGGACGTACGTGGAGAATGGCATCAGATCCTGCTGCAGCGTCCACTGAGGATTATAATTCATGTCGCCAAAACTCCTGATTATTATTATTGTAATGAACTGCGTTTGATTCCCATTTCCCACTGCTCAATTTCCCGGTTCCCACCATCTCCCCATTTGCCTGGGAATCTCGGCCATTCTCAGATAAGATTACTTTGGCTGCTTTTGCGTTAGTTGAAATAATGCCTTTTAACCACAAGTGTGTGCTGGTATATGTTCATCAATTACTAATGATATCCTGGTGAATTATTTGTGATCTCTTTTTTGGAAATCCTTGTTTATGACTGCTATTCCACAAGTTACATGTTCGAATGCATGGCCTAATAGTGCTAAGCCTGGTTCCCTCTCCATAACCTTAAAATCCTTTACTTCTAGAGAGAAACCCCATGAAAGTCACAAGCACAACTTTCAATATAGAAGGATTGGAACACAAAACTTAACAATACCCATTGGGGCTATCGCTTAACTTTCCATATGAGCTCGTGTACAGGAAATTGCCAACACTTCAAATTTAAGTTGAGCTTTGTACACTATCAATAGCTTGTAACCTTGACCTTGACCTAAGTCTAGCACAAAAAAAAAAAGTATTAATGAACCTTAACTTGCTAGAGGAGAATTGATTGGTAGCCCTATCATCTAACGAGTTGCACAAGGAATTCAACAACAAACACCATGACCTTAGAATAAGAAAAATAAAATTTTAACTAGGAGATATGGTTATCTACTAGAACCCCACACACATACCACAAGAAACCAAGCTCCAAACATTGTGGGAGGGATCTTATGTTATCTACAAAGCATTTTCTTCTACGGCCATGTTAATATACAAACCTGAAAGCCCAAACAAGAAAATGCTAATCAACAAACAACAAATCAAACCTTTCCATGAGCCTNTAGTGTAAATAAAAATTGAAAAACTGAGGAGCCACATTGATGGATCAACATGAATGGCCATCTCCCCCACGACTAAGTTGGAAGAAAGAGATTCAAAAAATTGAGCACGCTTGTCCATCCATTGAGGTGTTGTGGTCACAGGCTTTCTTAGGCTCATGGAAAGGTTTGATTTGTTGTTTGTTGATTAGCATTTTCTTGTTTGGGCTTTCAGGTTTGTATATTAACATGGCCGTAGAAGAAAATGCTTTGTAGATAACATAAGATCCCTCCCACAATGTTTGGAGCTTGGTTTCTTGTGGTATGTGTGTGGGGTTCTAGTAGATAACCATATCTCCTAGTTAAAATTTTATTTTTCTTATTCTAAGGTCATGGTGTTTGTTGTTGAATTCCTTGTGCAACTCGTTAGATGATAGGGCTACCAATCAATTCTCCTNCCCAAAAATATAAAAATATAAAATACATAATAATAATAATAATAATGAGATTTCAAAGCACACCCCTTTGAAAAAATAACCAACTACAAGCACCGGTTATGGAATTAGAAAGATATGTTATCCATGCCTAAAGGTCCACTTTAACTAAGGTCCATTTCACTTCTCACTTCTATTTTTTTCTCTTTAAGAATAATGATTGATCTGTATGGATATTTTTGTATTTTAAGAGGGTGGGCTGGTTGTAGAGTGTTAATGTGAAGTCACTGAAGGTGGTTGGTTTTAATTTGGACTAAGGATGGATATTATCGAGTCATCTTAACAATAAAATCCACAAGGGACTTCATGTGACGATGATATTGAACTCAATTCCATTCTCTACCTCATCCACCTATGCTTTCCATAACTCACCTCACTGCCATTTTTCATGTTTTGTTCAATGTCTTAGTTTGATGTGTCAAAATTCTTAGGTAGTTTCTTTCAAGATTTGATCCTTAACTTACCATAACCATTTGTCAACTGTAGGGCCCACAGACTCCTTAGTTTGAGGATATGCAAGGGAATTAAGTGTATAAGCCTACTATAGGGAGAACCCACTTACATTTCCCTTGGTTGGGTTAGTTAAGTTTCATATCCTTAGACATTTTCATTTTTAAAATCATCTGCATTCCACATTGGTTACATTCAGTAGTGTGCTCCTTTTTAAGTTTCCTTAAAACATTCTTCATCAAAAGTATTCTTTTTGCTGACTATCTAGCCCTCTTCATGCATTTGATTGCGTTTTTGGCTTCATTGGCTTCCTTTAGACTCTAATTCCATGTCAAAACTCCATTTTTTTTTCTATTTTTTCAAAGATAGAAAATTTTCTATTTTCATCTTGTTGAAGGAGTTAGCTGCATTGACACAATCCCATCGATGCAAGACAAAAATCCTATAAATAGTGCCCAACACTTTGGAATTTCTTGCCATTTGCCTCAAATGCAAGTGGAATTTTTGCAATTTTTAAGAGCCAATAGCCTTCTAAAGCCCATATCTTGCTAACTGCTTGTCTGATTTTCCCTATTTTTCAGTCCTACAACTAACAAAGGTGAGCTCTACATTGTGGGGGCCTGAAACCTTAGGTTTCTAACAAATTTTTTTTTGGAATTTTTCTAACTCCCCAAAGGTTTAACTAATGAAATAACATTAAAATCACTAATTAATGAATGTTAAACCTTCCTAACAAGCTCTAGTAGCCATATTATTCAAATAATATTAAAATAAAATTAAAATAATCAGTCTCCCATGACCATAACTTAGTCAAGTGTAACTATCCAAAGAGATAAGGTACCTAAAAGTTATAAGTTACACATCAAATGCTAATCCTTGGTTATGTTGTCATCAAAGATGGCATCAAAAGGAAAGCATGGACAAGTGGTGGAACCATCCCAACTAAGAAACAAGAGGCCTAGAGCTAGAAGGGGCCAATAATTAGAACAACCCCAGCTCCAAACATTGTGGGAGGGGTTTTGTGTTATCTACAAAGCCTTTTCTTCTGGGGCCATGTTAATATACAAACCTAAAAGCCCAAACAAGAGACTGCTAGTCAACAAACAAAAAATCAAACCTTTCCATGAGCCTAAGAAAGCCTGTGATTGCAACACCTCAATAGATGGATAGGCGTGCTCAATTTTTCAAATCTCCTCCTTTCAAGTTAGTTGTGGGAGAAATGACCATTCATGTTGATTCATCAATGTGGCTCCTTAGTTTTTCGATTTTTATTTACACTTTTTTCTTTAATATTTTACAATTTATTCTATATTTGTGATAAATCATGATTGTGTCAACCTCGATATCAGATACCCAATATCAAGGCTCCAATATCAGATACGCGTGTCCCAAGATGCAATGTTGGACATTTGATATTGTCTCCTCCATGCTAGCCTATAAATATAACACTTAGGTGCACAGTTGGAAGATAGTTTTTGATAGCTTTTCTTAGATTTTTGATTTCAAGTTTTGTTATTCCCAATGCATGCCTGCAATGTGATGTTTGTGATTGTACAACATTCTTATTCGAGTGTGACATACTTGGACATGTTACATGACTAGAAATAAAGACTGACATTACCTCCATCATTGTAGCATCTGCTTAGATTTATTATTGATTCAATGATCTAATTATTTACTATTTTCTTTAGTTAATGTTTCTATTTATTGCTATTTACTATTCCTATCATTAAGCGGAATGAGTATGACTTAATAACAAGTGCTTAAGTGTAATTACTTGGTAACCCAATAGTGTATTGTTTGGCAAGCCCAGTGACATATGCTTGGTAATCCCAGTGGAAGTTATCTAAAGTCCAAGGTGTGTACGGACAATTGGGGATGGATACTCATTGTATGTAGGCTAGTTTAGATCTTATTTTCCATTATTCATTAGCTTAATTAATTAATCTCTTTATCATTACTAGGAGCAACATAAGGTTAGATGATATCATCATATGCCTCACTTTGGACTAAACCATGCATGACAAAGCTTCCACTAGTCCAAGTGGAAAGACAACGAATTGCAATCAAAGCATAACGATTTAGATGCACAACTAGTCCCATCCATGGAATTCAACTAGATCGTGCATGAATGCTTATGATTTGTATGGTTGGGCATAGGGGACCTCATCACTCATCATTGGAACTATTGTTGAGGATGGTGCTAGTTATCTAAATTAGTTATATTATACACAAATGTTGTAAATGCATTGACCATATATCTTTTAGAAAATATTAAATCACACACATCATTAACCAAAAACAATGTCTCTTTCACAAGGAAGCAATAATGCATTGTATAATGAAAACATTCATTGGAAAACTAATGAGATATATGGTGAAGAAAATTGGAGTGACCGACTTCATGTAGGGGTTTCATATGTTCATGATCACCCTAATAACACTTGAAGACTACATTAACCTAAGGTAGACAAACCTAGGAAGGATAAAGTAAGTCCTGAACCAAGGAAGGCCTCAAGGCTTAAGACCTCCTTGAAATTGAGAAATGATAAATCAAGGGACCCTGGGGAACACCATAGAAGCCATGACAATCCTTCCAGTTCCTCATCTTCATCTTCCCCTTCAACATCTAGTTCTAATGAAGATGAACATAGGTATGGAAATAAATCTCAACTAAAGGATCGGAATAGAAACAAAAATTGAACGCACAAGAACACTCAAGGTCACCAACATGAACATAGGCAAAATCATCACCATTAACTAAATAGAAATTTTCCTCACAACATGACCAATGATGATGAACCCTTGTTGGCCACTAAGAGCCTGATGTAGATCATAGAGATAGTTAAGATATCTTGCAAACATCACAAAGAGTGTCACCAACCTAGGCTTGATATAAATAATATTTCAAAATTTGCAAGAGGCTATGATTTGGACCCACAACATCACTTACAAGCCTTCCATGATGCATGTGCTTTCTACAACATTGAAAGTGGGTGGTAAAAGCTCAAGCTCTTTCCTAGGACACTGATTGATTGAGCCAAAGTGTGGTATAGATTATTGAAACCGAATTTAATTTGATGGTGGTCCACAATGCTGGAACTCTTTAATGAGAAATACAAAACCTATGTGAGGGGGTCCAACCTGAGGAGATAGATCCAAGGATGGAGACAAGAACAACATGAACCCTTGGACATGGCTTTAGATAGATATTATTCCCTATTGAATAGATGCACAACCCATGGTTTCTTTGAGGAAAGGCAAATTCTCCACCTCATAGATGGCCTTTGTAATGAAACAAGGGAGACTCTTTGGATGTATGCTTTAGGTCAATTATATGAGCTACAAACCCATCAAATTCAAGATCTAATCAAGTGTGTTGCAAAAGAATAAGTGATGAGACACGATATTGCATGCACCGTGATATTGCGTAAGTGATATTGTGGCCGTCGTGATATCGTGGCCGTCGTGATATCGTGTCGTCCCCTACAATATCGCGTACACGATATCGTGGTCCGTCGCCAAATCTATAAATAAGAGGTGGCACTCCCCTCATTTCCCATCCTAGGCTTAAAGTAGGAAAACTCTAGCAGTTTGATCACTCCAAAGATAGAATATTTTCCATGTGCTCGCAGTAGGAGTTCCCAAGTGAATAGATCTTTATTTGAGCAGCTTTGTACCTGAACGCAAGTTATGTACGGTAATAAAGATGAGCTTTGTGGATAAACCTTGTAGTTCATGGAATAGGATTTATTACCTATTATTTATTACCTACATTAGTGCGGCATGAGTACAACATGATTATGAGCATTGACAAATGTGGATGGCTAATCAAGGAATCAGCTGCTCATCGCGATTAGTCTCTCTCACCCTAAACTCCTAGAATACGGGATGAGTATGACTTGATTACGAGCATCTATGGATGTGTACAGCTAGTCAAGGAATTGGCTACTCATCACGTTTAGGCTAGTTAAGTGCCTCAGTACGACCACTTCGAGCACATGCATTACGTGTGGTTTTCCCAGTAATGATTAGCATTTGGTAGCCATAGTTGCATAGTTCAGGGTATGTACGGTAAGTGGGAACGGATGCTGACGCTAGTTAATTTAGACTTAGTCCTTAGTTAGAGTTAGTTAGCTTTCTCAACCCTTCGCTCTTAGCATAGAAGACATAAAACCATAAAAGACCATAAAAATCATATACCGGATCGCGAGTGCTACACTCGTTTCGTATGGTTGAGTGTAGGGGTACCTTGCCACTCATCATTGGCACCATTGCCGAGGACTAAGTGTTTGTGTGCCATATAGAACATAAGGGATATCACTCACATCATTGTGAGGCTTAACAAACCTTCAGGTTAATCAAGATAAAAAATTATATAATGGTGAATTAGCACACCGATAAAAATGCCTTCTTCTCATAAGAGCAACTCACCACCTAAGGACCATACACGAGATAGTCGGCAACATAAAAAACATAACCAAAATCAGCCAAGTCCTAAACAATATAAGATGACATATACTCATTTCAATGAGTATATTCCAAATTTTACTTTTATTCTCCATCAAGACAAGCAGCTGCAGTGGAGAGATTTGCAAGGTAACATTGTGTTACCCCTAGATCAATCAATCTCTCACATGCTTTTCCGTGCCTTGGCTCAGATTGGCATGCAAGAACTATTTGCTGAATACGTTGCAGAAGATTTTGACATGAGGGATTATTATCCCACAGATGCCCAACGTATGAGAGACTTAAGGTAGGAGAGTCAACATGCATTATTGAAGGGCAAGGTCCCGCACGTCCTTAGTGAAATAGGAGATGAGGAACCCCTTATCACAGGTTCTTTAACAAAGGATGTTCCCCCTCCTAACGATGGTGAGGAGGAAGGGTATCATAACCTACGATCAACGATACATATTCCTGGTTCTGATGCCCATGAACACCAACTATTCATAGAGGGAACAACCACTTATGCTAAGGACGGGCACTTAGATCGTCACCACGATCGGGGCTGTAGCAGCCGAAGAGATGACCTTTGTAATGAAACAATGGAGACTATTTAGATGTATGCTTTAGGTTAATTATATGAGCTACGAACCCATCAGATTCAAGAGCTAATCAAGTGTGTTGCAAAAGAAGAAGGAAAGATATGCAAATGGGAGAATGTTGAGAAATATCACTAGGACCCAACTCTTTAGTAGAAGTACGTCCATATCTATGCTAAGAAGGAAGAAGCTACTCTTGATAAGGTGGTCCCGTAATGAATCTTGCCAATACAGAAGTCTATTGATGAACTTGAAGAAAAGTTTAATAGGATGTTAGAATGGATATATGAAAATATTACAACTCTCATAGAGATGATTGAGGAGAAGATCTTGCAAAACAAACTAGGTGATCACAATAAACAAAGAATATAGAACCAAGAAACAGCTAGGAACACTTATCGACAAATAGGGAAAATTATTGAAGAATGTGAGGCTATGGACTCAACCATAGATGAAGATAATGGATATGACATCGACATATATGACCATTTGAAGGACCATTGCCCAATCTTATTGCATCTACATGAGATTGTGTAGGCACATTATACCTAAAGTTTGTACAAAAACACATGCCCAGGAGATTTCCTCTTCCATGCAGTAATTATAGACAACCCCACAACCAATTGTACTATCCTAGGAAGACTTATTACACACCTAATACTATAATCAACCATAGTGACAACACCCAAAATCATTAGGGAGGCCACCACCAAACCAACCCTATCCTTTCCATCAGCTAACATAGTATGGATATTATGTTCAACATCTTGTTTCTCCAACTAGTTCTATATCCTCTACTTCAAATTGCCACTATCACTCTCTTGAGTACCATCAACACATGACATTTCGTAAAGGATCATCACCTCACACCTCTTACCATCCATCATACCCTTGATATTTTCATACTTCACCTTCTCATATGCCACTATTGGTGACACATGAAGGTTTGGCACCATACTATCAACTAAAAAATACCACTTGTGCTATGAATGTGCATAGAAATGTAGATGCCAATAGGTTCCCACCACAAACACCGAAACACACATTCTTTAGGAAAGGCCATAGGCAGAAGCAAAACACCCATGGACCATCCACATCATTCGAGCTAGCACAATGCCAATCTGGCACAATGCCTCCCTTTTCACCACCATTGACCTCTGATCTTACACAAGGGCCACCATCCATTCTTACTCCAATCCCAAACCCAAGTAATGAATCTAATAATGTGGGGAGATGAACAAATCCATGCATACTATATCATGATCAAGGGTGAAATCATGAGCTAGACATTTATAATGTTAACACACCTCATACCCTGACCCATCATACATTTAACAATCAAGTATGTGACCAAAAATTTGTCTACCTAGCCACCGTAACAACCAAAGAAACCTAGTGGATTATGGAATGAATGGTTACCAATGTTTTATACATGCATGGATCATATCCATCTGCTTATTAATCCTTGTTATGGCCAAATGTTTAGTTGTGGGGGAAACCCCCCATTCTAATCTTCAAGATTCATAATTGTTTTTCATCTTTTTGTTTTATAATTTTTTTTATCATTTTCTTATTTCTTGATACAATTTTTCCTATTCCTTCCAACTTTTTATATTTGTTGTTTTCATTTTCTTTGTTATGTAATCTCTCTTGTGAATAAAATGATCATGTAGCCCATTAAGGTGATATTTTCTCTATGTTGTAGAGTCATGAGGGACTGATTATTCAGATAGTGAGACCACGTCATCCACCCACTCATTCCATTAATAAGAGGTTCTTTCTCTAGTCATAATGACATTCTTTTTTATTATGAGACTAAAAATAAAATTTTAATCATTGTACGTGAGTAAAAAAGTGAATAATCATGAGGGAATATGAAGGGTGCGACATCAAGGGGATTTGTGGATTCTCTTTGGCCGCTTTTGTATGTTCTATCATGTTACTTTAGTTGTAATTATATCCTTGTAGATCTAATAAGAAATGGAAGCAAGAGTCACATAAAATGGCACTAAATAAATTCTTGAGGATGCCACTAGAAAGATATGTACCCATGCTTGAAGGTTGGCAACTTCTCAGAGCCAAGAAAAAAAAACAACAAAACATGTATGCCATAAATAAGCTCCTTCCTTGGATAAAACGTCAAGTGATGTTACTCCTTGTAACTATGATAGTCTTATAGTTGTTAGTTGAAGTGATGAAATGATGCAATGTCATTGAAATGTGGTTTGAACTTGGTTTGAATTTTGGAACGAAGGCCTAATGGTTATTTAACCATTAATACTACATAAGGATTCATTGTGCCTATGGTAAGACACCTTATGTCCCAATTTTTGTAATCCTTTCTATAGTGCAACTCATCTCATTGTTCATATGATCCTAACTTGTGGTTTTATGTAACATAGAGTTTTTATCTCAAATTGATGGTTTTAATGTAGAGTTTTATGGTATGCATTCCATTCAACCCCTTTAGTGCCTATGAACATTTTTAGGTGTGGTTACATAAGGGCATCATAGGCTAGAGCCTACTTTGGGAAGAACCCACTTTTGTAAATTTTGTAACTTGAACTTGTTTAACATAACCACATCATTCTTCACCTTCCACGCACTTAATTGTTAAAATTTGTAGTTTCCCTTATCATGTAATTGATCCATTTCACACCATTGATTTAATGCCCTTTTTTTGTATCTTCCAAAGCTTTAAATGTCGATAACTCCATCTTATATCACTTTTAGGTGCCTTCATTTGATTTCTTACTTACCATAGAACTATGAACCTAACCTTAAACCTCCCAACCAATCATATAGTTTTGTTTTCCATGCTCAGTTACCCCTTTTAATGCATAGTCTTGGACCCCGATATAGACTACTCAATATCAGGTCGACCTCAACATTGGATACCTAATATTGGAACTTACAAAACCTATATATAGGACCCATATGGTATCCAAACTCCATTTTCATCATTTGTAGCTGGGGGAGTTCTTCAAATTTTCTCTCACAACTAAGAGCTCTACACAACCACCTTCTACTTGCATTATTTGGCTCTCTATGGCTTTGATTTCCATGTTGTTTGACCCTATCTAAAATCAAAGTGTTCAAGTTAGTCATGGAGGGGTACTTGCATGAGAAACTTGTGCCAATTTTCCAAAATATGCTATCTCCTAGAGGATATTATAAGGGTAAGAGTGTTAGAAATCTTAAGTGTTATAATGAACAATCAATTGCATTAATGCTAGAAACATTAATTTCTCCATCCATGGGACCATAACCATCATTATAAGCCACACATAAGGAAAAAGAAACCAACTGTGTAAGGTTATACAAGAAGATAAACACTTTTTGGGCATTTTTCTAATAATTTTTCTAACTTTGCAATCATATGAAATAAAGAGCCTAAGGAAACTAAGGTAACGAGTAAGGTATAAACTTCTTGATGATAAAAAAAATACAAATTTAGTAACATCCAATATTTGCTTGATTGTAGATGTTCCCAAAAAGAGGAGCACAAGGAGGTCCTTTGCAAGGAGTAGCCAAACACCCAAGGGATGGTAGGGACCAACAAGGCAAGCATGCGGAGCATAAGGAGAAGGAAGCCCAATTCTTTAGCATCTGTCAAGAGGCTTCTATTACTAGATAGTTGATCCAAGGAGAGGCCATAGAACCCTAAGTTCCTATGTAGGGACAACACCTCATGTTGTCTACAAAATGCCTTGAAGCCATTCAAGAAAAATCCATGTTGACCATGGTCATTGTGGAGATGAACTTTGGCCCATTCATGGCATTCACTTCTAAATTAGTTTGGATGTAACTTGAGGTATCACCCTTGTGGCTGATTCTTTCAGACAATGATAAGTGATATCTTAGAGAAACATATCAATTCTAGCACAACAAAGAGGAAGGTACCACTATCAACATTTGTGGAGTTAATGTTTCATTCTTGTCAAAGAAATTGTCAAAGCTCTTAATCTACCAAATGAGGGGGCTAAGATAGCCCATCTATCCATGAGATCTAACCTCGACACTACAAAACTATGGTTGAAGTAGGAATATGGTAAGGATGAAAAAACATATCATGAATTGACTTTGGAGGAGATGACCTACTTCAAGATAGGGACATATCACCTCTTCCCAACAAAAGGGCTCAAGAGGATCTCCATGTATGCAGCTAAGGGAAGTGCCATAATAATGGGTAAATACATAGCCAACCTTCCCCAGTTATACTACATAGAAATTCAAAGGCAATTTGAAAAGAAGAAGGTAGGGAAGCCAACACTTCCATTCCCTTGCCTCATATGGAAGTTGTGTAAGTGTGCTAGAATCCTAGGGTATATAAATGGCACCCCCATGAAGGCTTAGAATGCTTCCTTCACTAAATTTCTTAAACTAGAAACTCTAAGGAAAGACTTTGATGAGGAGAAATAATTGGAAAAGGAAGTAGAACCTAAGAAAGAAGTAGAATAAGAGCCTGAACAGCATCACATGCCACAAGTTCCACATCTACCACCACAAGACTATAGGCTAGCAATGAGCCATTTACAAAAAATTGCTGAAACACTTAGCTGGGGAAGCAGAGAAGAATCTAGCCTCTTTAAAGTCATCAATGATGCCATATAGTCCAATGTTTCAGTAGATCCAACAAGGGGGTAGATCTCACTACAATCAAGAGGAGAATCCTAGTGGTCACATCAAATCTCTAGTAATGCCACATTCTTCCAAGTGATGCTTGAAATAGGTGAAGATGCCACAATAGTGGTCATGCAACATCAAGATGTGGTGGGGGAAAAAAAGGTGATAAAAAATCACATTGAAGAGTCTTTCAATATGCCTGTTATTCCTTTAGTTAATTTGATGGGAACTAGAGATGTGCAAATACTTGCTAGGACTTCAATGACTCCTATGGATCATGAGGACATATTAGACTAATTGCTATAGATGGGACAAGTAATGACCACCCTATTTGACATCCCCAATGATGTCACTACAACACAATTAGATCTTATCTCCACCAAGGAAAAGTTGGTCATGGCTAAGGTTAGGGCAGAACATGCAGAAGTGGAAGTGCAACATTTGCAACAAGAGCTGGCTACCTTGAGAGCTTAAAGATGGGACCTTACCAAATTTATTACTCTTGGCCAAGTGGAGCTATTCAAAAAATAGTAGCTAAATAAGTTGATTGAGGAAAAAAATCTACCAAGCAAGAAAAGAAGAAGGTAGTTTGGAATGCTTTTACTGCTGATGCACAATCCCACACCCACAAGAAGGCACTGACCGCCACTTAGGAGGAGAATAAAAAACTCATTGTAGAGAACTTAAGGTTAACCACCATTGAAAAATAAAAGAAAATTCTGGAAGAAAGTGTCCATCAGTTGAGAGAAAAATTGATGAGGATTAACTAGGATATTAGTAGACTGGCTAGGAGAAATAGAATCCTCTTAATGGAGGAGGTCCGTGGCATTCAATAGAAGTCTGCAATTGAAATAAGTGCATGGTCGAATGAGGCCAATAAGCATAAGAAGTTGAAAGAACACTTTTGGGACCAAGTAGGCATGTACAAGTAGATAAATGAAAAAGAAATCCAGATGGCTAAAGCCCACATTAGGTCCATATTAACACAGAATACTGATTGGTAGCCAATTCTAGATAGTTATGCACTGGTCCATCAAGCGGAAGTGAAGAACAAAGACCTATAAATCAAGGATTTAAAATAATACATGGTGTTGGCTAACCTTAGATATGCCAAATTTACCATGTTAACTATAGGTTAGCCTAAAAGTGAGCTAGAGAAATAAGTAGCAACCACCTATGCATTATATGAGAAAAAGTTTGCAGATAGAAAAGCCACTTTGCAGAAACTCCATGTCACAAACTCAGAAATTTAGGTGGTTAAAGCTTGCTACTATGGACAAAAAGATGTCACTTCAGACCTAGCTAGGAGACTCACTATCATGAGTTCAAAGAAAAGGCTAGGGCATTTGAAGAGGAGTGACAGTAGCTTGTGGCCTAGTATGCAAAGTTCAAAAAAATGTTTCCATAGCTACCATGCCCTTAGAACGTATTAGCACCAACACACATCGGTTCAACAACTTGAAAAATATAGGATCCAAAGATGGAAGAAGAGAAGCCATAGATACTCCTCAACCGTTGCAAGTTTCAGAGGCTTGGTGACAAAGGGAAGTGACCAATGGAGGAGCCACTGCCTCTAGGAACTACATGAGCTTCCTTGATTTTGTGTCTTGTAATATTGTGTCCAAATTTTTGTAAGACATCACTACAACATGTAAGAGTCCATTTGTTTGTTTGTTTGTTTGAGTTAGTCAATAATTTCATACCTTCCCACCATTTTTTGTAAAGAACTTGTTCCTCATTTTGTTTAACTTGAGGATGAGTTTTCATTTAGTCATGGTGGTATGATGAGTCATGATCATGTCAACCCTAACATCGTCTCCTCCGTGCTAGCCTATAAATAAAACACTTGGATGTACGGTTGGGAGATAGTTTTTGTTATTAGTTTTTGATAGCTTTTCTTAGATTTTGAATTTCAAGTTCTGTTATTCCCAGTGCATGCCTGAAGTATGATGTTTGTGATTGTACAACATCCTTATTCGAGTGTGATGTACTTGGACACGTTACATGATTAGAAATAAAGATAGAGATTACCTCCATCATTGCAACATCCATCCATGATTAGAAATAAAGATAGAGATTACCTCCATCATTGATTTATTATTAATTTAATTATATAATTATTTACTATTTTCTTTTGTTAATGTTTCTATTTATTGCTATTTACTATTCCTATCATTAAGCAAAATGAGTACAACTTAATCACAAGCACTTAAGCGTAATTACTTGGTAATCCAATAGTGTATTATTTGGAAAAGCCAGTGACGTATGCTTGGCAATCCTAGCGGTACTTATACGAAGTCTAAGGTGTGTACGAATGATTGGGGATGGATACTCATTGCACATATGCTAGTTTAGATCTTATTTTTCATTGTTTGTTAGCTTAATTAATTAATCTCTTTATTATCATTAGGAGTAGTATAGGGTTCGACGATATCATCATATGCCTTACTTTGGACTACATCATACGTGACAAAGCTACCACTAGTCCAAGTGGGAAGACAACTAACTATGATCAGAGCATAACAATTTAGATGTACAATGAGTCTCATCCATGGAATTGAACTAGATCGTGCATGAACGCTTGTGATTCATATGGTTGGACGTAGGGGTACCTTTCCACTCATCAATTTGGTTTGGATTTTTTTTTATGCTTTTCTGATGTTTTGATTTGATTTGATTTGTTTTCCTTTATTACCATTAGGACTAAGTGCAATTGTAGTTGTTGAATGATGGTTGTTTGTACTATAATGTTCTTTGATTGCAAAATGTTTGGATTCTATCTTTGAATTTTGGTATTGATGACTAAGACATTGTTTCTTTTTCATGATAATAGGTAGTGTGTCCATGTCATCCATCCATCCACAAACTCTATGGTGTTCCTTATTTTGGAAATATGTGGTCCCTTAATGAAACTTTTAAAAACTTTGTGACCTTAGTAGTTTCCAAACTTGGGAAGGATTAAATGGATAGATAAGGGTGTGACTTCAAGGGGATTTAATGCTCTTTGTACTTGCCTATCCTCTTGGGTGCATGCATGTTTTCATGGATTTCCCACCATTTCATTGTTGATCAATAACTAGAAGCTAAAATTTTTTGCATGATGTGGTTCCCATCCAAAAATATAAAAATATAAAACACAAAAAAGAAAAAATAATAATAATGGGAGTTCAAAGCATCCCTTAGACGAAATAATAGGCTACAAGCACTCGTTATAGAACTAGAAAGATATGTTACCCATGCTTGAAAGTCCCCTCTAACTAAGGCCCATTTCACCTTCTACTTCTCTTTTTTGCTCTTTTAGGAATGATGATTGATTTGTGAGGATATTCTTATACTTTGAAGGGGCAAGTCTTCGAGTGTTAATGCAAAGTTACTAAAGATTGTCAGTTTTAATTCAGACTAAGGATGGATATTATTGGATCATCTTAACCACAATATCCACAAGGGACTTCATGTGACCATGATACCAAAATCCATTCTACTTTCTACCTCATCCATCCATGCTTTCCATAACTCACCTCATTGTCATTTTTCATGTTTTTTTAATGTCCTAGTTTGATGTGTTAAAATTCTTAGGTAGTTTCTTTCAAGATTTGGTCCTTAACTTACCATAACCATTAGTCAACCATGGGGTCCATGGACTCCTTGGTTTGAGGATATGTAAAGGCATTAAGGGCATGAGCCTGCTATAGGGAGGGCCCACTTACATTTTCCTTGGTTAGGATAGTTAAGTTCTGTATCCTTAGACTTTTTTTTCAAATTATTTACATTCCACATTGGTTACATTTAGTAGTGTGCTCCTTTTTAAGATTCCTCTAAGAATTCTTCATCAAAAGTCTTCCTTTTGCAAACTATCTAGCCCTCTTCATGTGTTTCATCATGTTCTTGGCTTCATTGGCTTCCTTTGGACTCAAATTTCATGTCAAAACTCCTTCAGTTTCCCTATTTTTCTAAAGATAGAAAATTTTCTATTTTCGCCCCATTGACAAAGTTGGCTATATCAACGCGATCTTGTCGACGCAAGGCAAAAATCCTATAAATAGCAGATAACACTTTGGAATCTTTTACCATTTGCTTCAAATGCAAAGGAAATTTTTATAATTTTTCAGAGACTAAAGTCTTTCAAAGTTCATATCTTGCCAATCACTTATCCAATTTCCCTATGTTTTAGCCCTACAACTATTGAAGGTGAGCGCTACATCATGGGGACCACAAACCTTAGGTTTCTGATGAATTTTTTTTTAGAAATTTTCTAACTCCCCAAAGGTTTAACTAATGAAATAACATCAAAATCACTAATTAATGAGTGTTAAACCTTCCCAATAAACTCTAGTAGACATATTAATTAAATAATATTAAAATAACATTAAAATAATCAATCCACCATGATCACAACTTAGCCAAGTGTAACTATTCAAAGAGATAGGGTACCGAAAAGTTATAAGTTACACATCTCATGCTAATCCTTGGTTATGTTGTGATCATAAGTGGCACCAAAAGGAAAGCATGGACTAGAGGTAGGACCATTCCAACCAAGGGATAAGTGACCTAGAGTTGGAAGAGGCCAAAAACCATAATAACCTTAGGAGCAAGTAGTTAAGACCCATGCAATGGGACCTCTTTGGGAGGAGCTTGATGTGGAATCTGTTTGTTAGATTCCCTAGGCTGAAATAGAGTAATCCCACTGAGATGAGGCATCAAGCATAAGGCCAAACTTTGAGGTCACTTTGACAAAGGCCTGCCTATCATAAATTGCATCCAAGGATGTTTAGAGATATGTCCTTTAAGAGTTGAACTTTGGAGCCTTCTTGGAGTTTGCTCCACTAGATGTCAAAATTCAACTTCAAAACTCTCGCATGTGGCCTATCATTACTTCCAGTAAGGAATGTTACATGGGAGAGACATATCTCTTTTGAAGCAACAAGAAGCCCAATGCCATAGTGAAGAACAAGGACATCACCATGTCATACTCAGTGGAGGCCATCTCTCAAGCCCTTGGGTTGCTTGAAACTAGAACAACCTTGGTGAAATTCCAATGCAGGCAAATCTAGGTATTAAGAAAGAATGGATCAAGTAGTGCTATGAAGTGGACCAAAGAAGTATGGTGCACTTACTATGGTAGGACATGCATACTTTAAGATCACGACCTTTCCCCTCAATTTGAATGAGGCCAAGCAAGATGATAATCTTCTTTGCTTATGTGTGTAGCACTTTGAGCAGGAAATTCCCTATCAACCTTTCATAGCTAATCTATCTGAAAATAGAGAAGCACTTTAAGGAGAATGAATATGAAAGGAAGGTACTCCCCTTTCTATCCCTAATCAAAAAACTATACAAAAGAGAAGGGATAGTCCATTATTTGAATGATGTCCTTCATCATGCTCCTATTGCTTCTTGGGTGAAGATGATGAAAGAAAAGGTACCTACCAATGTGATTATAGAGGAGTAGTTGCCACCATCACCCATTCATAAACAATCCATGTTGGAGTCCCACACTACCATTGAGTGCATGTGTGAACTTCATGTGCAACTTCTATAATAGTAGTAGTTAAGATCAAGTGGTGGTGAATCCTCTATCTACAGACCATCATTGATTCATCTCAATGAGGTGGCATTATCAATTAGTAGACAGAGGATTCAACATCAATTTTTTCTACTCAAAGAATGTAGGTGTCCACAAGATCGAATCCTAATGCCTGAGAGGTAACAGTGTCCCTCTATCAACAACAGCAATTCCTAGAAATCTATGGGAATGTCGCTACAATTTCAATGAATTTGGAGGAGGGCAAGAGGTTAATTGTTCTAGTGATGTACCACCAAGGGTAGGAAATGACGATAGAGATGGTCGTTGATAGAGTGGCCAATGCACTCAACGCCCCTATGGAATTTGTACCAAATGTTGCTACACTTAGAGATGTGTAGGTGTTCACAAGAGCAAGAAGTGAAAAATTCAATGCAGCCTAGCATGAGGAGTTTTAGGATCAACTGATGAAAACTAAAAATTTAATTTTAGATATCTTTGATATCTTAGAAACCATTTTCGCAAACCAATTGAAGCTAGGGATAAGGTCCTCATTGCCAATGCCCAACTTGAGGTAGGCATAAAGCAGAATTGATGTTTAACTACTAAGGTTGTAGAATTGAAGGACTACCTCACTGATCCATAGCACTCAGCCAAAACATAGCTAGAGATGAAGCTTTTTAATAGCTTCAAGAAAAACTTCAAGAGGCTAAGTATGTGAAGGAGTTAATGATCTTCGATTAGTCCTCAGCAAATTCCACTATTTACAACATCCAAAAGGACTTATTGGAGGTCCAATAAGAGAACATTAATCTAAACTAGCAAAATCATCCCCTGTGGAATGTTGAGATGCAGAAAGATTAGATGATTAAATCATCTGACAACAACAAGAGTAGCTTGCTAGGGTAAACATTGAATTGAGATGGATTGGGCATAAAGAATCAAAATCTCTTGATGAAGGAGGTGTGTGCCCTTCACCGAAACTTTGCCATTGAAATTAACACCTAGAAAAATGAGGCCCTCAAATTTGAGGGATTCAAGAACCATTACAGGGACCAGGTTAGCTTGTAGAAGGAAATCAATGAGAAACACATCCAACTAGCAAAGGAAAAGGTGATTGAGGTCCTCTAGTAGCTCCAACAAGGAGGTGATGTTTGGTAGCCCATCTTTGATGGACTTAATGAATGCAACAAAGCTGAAATTTGGCTCAAGGAGCTACAGATCAAGGAGATGACAAGGTATATTAAGCTTGCCAACCTCCGTTACTCAAACCTAGCAATGTTGATTGCTAAAAAACTAAGGTTAGAATTAGAGAAAAAAGTGACCAACTCATATGTTCTATACAAGGCAGAGTTTAAGCATCATTAAGAAACTAAGCAGAAGCTTTAAATAAAAAATGCAAAACTTGAGGTTCTTAAGGAGAAGTTCATTAATCAAAGATCAACAACAAAGAACCTAGCCAAAAGAATGAATGACTACCAAGAGCTATAGAATACACTAAGGCATTCAACATTGAACACAAATAGTCCCAACACCCAACCATATGAATCACTAGCATTCACTAAGTGATCTGGTCGAATTCCGTGGACTTTAGCTCTCTAAATATAGTGGGTCTAGGAAGTGATTTTAATGTATGTGATCATTGTCTTCTTAGTTTCACTTGTGAAGTTCAAGTGTATGGTTAAGTGTAAATGAGGCATATGATTTTTATCATTTTATATTTATTATTTAAGTTGCCCAAGTGCCAAAAAATAAAGTAGTTAAATGTTTGATTAATCTAATAACTAACTAATATTTTAACTAATCCTAACATAAGCATCCATTCCAATTTATCATACACATACTGAACCATGTTGTAATGTTACTGGGTTACCAAGCATTACGCACCACTGGGATTATCAAACAATAATGTATGCTCAAAATGGTTATACTTATGTGCTTTAATTAATTAATTCAATGCATTAAAGTAAATTTCTCAAATAATAAATGCATAAAGTAAAAATTAAGCTAATCCAAGTGCTACAAGGTTTAGTCAAGAAAGGTTTTCTTTATTGCCAGTCATACTAAAGTGCTCAGGTACATCAATTTTCAAATAAAGATCCCTACACTTCTCAACTCCTTCTACAGGCACTTAGAAAATATTCTAACTTTCAAATGAATAAAATGCAAGAGCTTTGCTAGAATACTAAATAATGGATGCCACAAATGTGACAGATAAATGCACATTTATAGGTTATTGGTAACCGTTTGGGATTGCCAATGTTTGGGAGCCTTTGGGTTTTGCGAACTTAGGAAGTCACAGGCTGCGAAGGTGTTATTTAAATAGGGTTTAGGTGCTTGCTGGTCTTTGGCAACACAAAGGTCTAGATACCTCCAAATAGACTCAGTGGTTATGAAATGAACTAAACATGAGTATGCATTTGTTGTTGTGAATGTTTAAATGGTTGGGTTGTGTGTGGAATTGTAATTGGCTATTATAAAAGAAATTTAGCTAAATTTGTCGAATACTGTGAGTTGATGAAGATTCCTATTTTTTCCAATCACTTAGTCTATATAGTCCCTATAGTACGTTACTTGTAACAAGATAAAATGTTATGGAATCTCAAACATTTAAGCAAGATAAATTGACATGAGGAAACACTTTGCAATAAAGCTATTCCAATTCAATTTAGCTAAAAATTATTCAAACCCTCTGAGCTTAATAAGCAATTTCATAAAAGATAATCTTATTACACTACCAAAAGTGTTGCATAAGTGACAAAGTATGAGATTCTATTTTGACTAGTTAATAGTTGTCAAGAATTACATTCAATAGAGCCTTCATATAAATTTAACAATTTTAGGATTAAAATACTAAGGCAATACACTTTAAAATAATGAAGTTATTTTAGTTATCTCAAAGTATCAAAGATTTTCCTAGATCCTCTATGCTCAAAAATAGGCAATTTCGTTTAAGACATTGTTATTAAATTTCTCTAGAGGCTTTTCAACAACATAGGCTCTTTTATGGAAAACTTTAATAGAAGTCTAATATTGTGCAAAAATAGAGCTATAACTAACAACCTTAAAAAATCCAAAAATTAAATGCCAAGCATGATACTATCTAAACTATTAGCTAAGTAACTAAAACAAAATGGGAAGAAATGAACTCACAGGATTAAAACAAAGTAGTTGAATTGATGTCTTTAGCAAGCTATGCTTTACAAGAAATCTTCAATATTTTTCTTTACATTTGAAGCCTTTTTACAGTGTCTTCATGGTAGTTACAGTCATCATTAAAGGTTAAGGTGAATATCAAATATCTAGGGAATTTATTCATAACTACCTTTAGAAGTTATAACTTCCATAAAGAGATATTAGACAATCAAGCCATAGTTGGCAAGTGTCTTTTTAGTTATAGATATCATGGGCATTTAGGTACACAAACATAAAAAAATTACAAAAAAAAATTACAACTTTCATGGGAAGTTCAATCATCATAGAGATACAAGCTATGATTACCAAGCATCTTTGGGGATAACTACCTTTCTTCGTTAATCATAAATACAATAAATTGTTTTTTACAAGAAATATGGGATGTATATGATCAAAAATGGTAATGAACTTGATACTCGTATATGTTATCCCAGATTTTGCAGGAATAGCAAATTGCTCAGATTTTACAACAGGTTCAGACAGCCTTGAGGGCCCTCTCGTAGGCACAATGACGGTGATACAGCTTCTGGCCATGGACTTCCAAGGCCTGTTCTTGAGAAACTAGAGACACGAATGATGTTTACTTGCAAATTGCAACGCAGGTGTAGGGTTTATTCGTATGAGTGCAGTGCTTCCAGGAGGATGATTGAGTGTATGGGTATAATATTTGTTTTGTTCGAATTCTAAAAGCATGAAATGATCCTCAAGAAGGAAGAAAAATTTATAAGATTATGACCAAGAATAGTTCTTGATCTTATTTATATGCAAATTTGGTGTTTGATGAAATGCCTATGCATTTCCTCGGTTTCGTCTCCTGAGTCATAGAATTAGATTTTACGTATTTGTTTTATCAAAACCTTTGTTAATTCCATTGAAGATGCCCCTATACTTGCTTTCATCCCTAGAGCTAATTCTCAAGCCTTTGAATCAGTCATAACACCAGTATCCTCATCCTCCTGCTCGATACATTGCAAGATAGTTTTAAATGTAATGGAATTATTTCTCTTACAATCTAATTCGAAGGATATGTGGCTTTCTTCTTTGAAAAGTAAATTCATCGATCTTCAAACATATAGATGCACTGTAAACAGTAGTGGGAGATTCAACTGAAATGTCAATCATGCTATTTTGATATTAGCAAGGTTTAACCAGGAAGAAAAACCTTGTTCAGGTTTGGGATATGCATCGAGTTCACACTCTTTGTGAGCCTTAGGGCATGTTGTAGAATCTGATGTATTTTTGACTATATCTACTTGAAATCCCTTGCTCAACATGTCCTGTTCAGACCTTTCACTTTATGTTCCTAGTTGAATTTGCAGCAACAAGTAATCTTGAATTACATTTCCAGCAAAAGCTTGACATAAATTACCCATTATCATCATCGAGTAACATAATTTCTGGTCTGATATTCTAATAAATAACTTTCCCATATCAGTCTTTATGTAGATAACTTTGGTCACTTGCTATTTGTCTCAGTATCCTGAGCCTAGTTACGAAATTTAAGTAAAATAGTATCCATCATTTCAACTATGAAGTAGACTGTATATTACCATACCTGATGTATGACTTTACAATGGCTTTAAAATTTTCTAAGCATTGATCCACAATAATATATCATATCTTTTTGAGAACCCAGCATTTCTCCTTTCTTTTTTTCAAGTTTTGTTATGTATGCTTGTATCTATACACAAAATGTGTTTTACAGCCATAAGCTGACCAAAGATTAAAGCACTTTCATAAATCTTTCCATGGTTCCCACATAACTTAGGATTCCACATTAATAAGAAATTTTTCATCAACACATTTTGAACTAAAATTTCCCTAGCATCTAATGGTAGAAATATGCTAACATTTCTTAACCCTCTTTTTTTGCATCTTAGTTGAGAAACATAGATTTTATTGGAAACATTTTCTTTTTACATAGAAAATAGAAATCATTTTTTGAAGAAAACTTTCATCAAACTTATGGTTTAACGGAATAAAAACCTCACTTCTAATAAAACTTAAAAAACTATACAAATAGACTTTTACATAAACTATTCTGTGGATGGGAAGAAAATAGTTAAAGTAACTCTTTTAGGGATTCTCATATTGTGAACCCTCTCATATGTAATTTCAGTAGTGATGAATGCTCTTCTTTCCTCTTTTTGCCTAGTTGAAGCTTCAACTTGGTCCACTTCACCCTTGTCTTCAATAATTGTCTATCTCTTTCTCATCCAACTCTTTGGCTATTGATTTTTGAGGTTTTTCCCAACTAGTATGTCCTTCCCAACTAGTTGCTTCTATGTCTTGAGACATGAAAGCCTCTCCCCAAGAATTGTCTTGATTGGACTCTCCTTGGTATTCAGCTTCTTCTATACATTGATGAAAGTTGCCCCAAACATTGGAATGAATAGAAAACCCACCAATGAGGAAACTAAACTCATCCAAAAGCCAAAGTAAGAAAGGGCTTTCACTAGATGCTCAACGGGTGGTTGCCTTGCAATGGGCTCTCATAACATGTTCTAGGTAGCATCCAAAAACCATGCTATAAATATAAATATATCATTCTATTACAGATTATAACTAAGTATATATATATGAAATCTTATATATAAAATTTTATTACTTACTATAAATATTATATAGTTATATACATACATACATATATATATATATTAATGTTTTATATGTAAAGCATTATAAGGAAGTTGTAACTCCATTTCACTTAATGTCGATAATTTGGAGATGTCCTCTGATAATTATTTCTTAATCTAAAATGGACCCGTCAATATTGTTGAAAACGTATTCAGCTTCTTTATATTCCATAATAATACTATATCACCGATTTTAAAAGTCCTTTTCAAAGCCTTTCTATCAAACCACCTTTTGACTTGAGAAGCATCTTTTAATAAATTATCTTTAGCCCTATCCATTTTGGCTTCCCTTTTGATGAGCAAGATCATGTAACTTTCATCTTTATTGATTTTCTCACTATACTTTTGTACAAAATCTGAGGTCAAACTTATAATCTTATTTGTAACTCTTCTGGAAAAACCATAAACTAAGTTATAAGCTAACGTTCCAATAGCCTTCTTAAATATGATATGATTAGCCCATAATGTAGATTGCAAGTAATCAATCCAATTTCCTAGATTCCCATCCATCAACTTCTTAATGTAGGAAATAAGCTTTTTATTTGTAGATTCAGCTAAGCCATTTCCCTGGGGATAATAATTTCAAGAAGAAAATAGAAAGATGGAATTTTTTGATGCCCATGTTATAAATTCTTTAGATTGAAAAGCAAGTCCATTATGGAATACCAACACTTTAGGTAGACCAAAATGACTTAGAATATGATCTTTCAAGAATTTAATCACGTCTGATGGTGAACTTTTTCTTAGAGCCTTTGCTTTAGACCATTTGGTATAGTAATCAGTAGCTGTGAAAATAGACTTATGTCTAGCTCTAATTGTGCCAATAAAATCTAAGCCCCATTACTGAAATGGTTTATCCACATTTACCAATTTTAAGGGAGTTGTAGCCTTTTTGATTTTTGGTCCATGAATTTGACATTTGTAACATGTTTGATGAGTTGCAATATCGCGTATGCGATATCACATCCACCACATGATATCACATATGTGATATCGCATCCTACCTCATCTTCTATAAATAAGAGGTGGCGCCCTTGGTTTCAAGATAGATAGACTTAGACCGTTAGCTAGATTCTTGTAGTTTTGTTATTCCAGAGTTAGAATTATTTCTATGTGCCCGTAGTATGAGTCATAGAGTGAACAGATCTTTATTCGAGCAATTTGTACCTGAGCACAATTTTGTGTATGGCAATAAAGATGAACTTTATGATAAACCTTGTAGCATATAGATTAAGCTAATTAGTAATTAATGATTGTTTAATGCTTTTCTAGTTAATTTATATCTTTCTCAACCTTCAACCTCCTTAGTTAAATACACTCAGTACAATTGCTTCGAGCATGCGTGTAGCGCTTGGTAACGCAGTAATGATTAGTGTTTGGTAATCCCAGCAGCGTTGCACTAGTTCAGGATGTGTACGGCAAGTGGGAACGAATACTGGTGTTAGGAACATTTAGAAACTAGTTAATGAATAGTTAATGTAAGTTAGTCACTTAGTTCTCTCTCCCTTTTCTTTATTAGCAAAAGACATAAAAAGACAAAAAACTATAAAAATCATATACCTCAAGCTTACTTAACCATACAACTATGATAATACAAGTAAGTTTGTACTTGACTTCACCTTTATTCTCCACCAAGATGAACAACTGCGTTGGAGACACTTGGAGGGTAACATAGTGTTGCCTCTAGACCGATCAGTTCCCAACATGCTCCTTTGTGCTCTCACATGAATAGACATGCCGCTTTTATATGCAGAATACATTGCATGTGATCATGATAGAAGGGACTATCATCCCACAGAAGTGCAATGTTAAAGGGACTTGCGATAGGAAAGATACCGTACATCCTTGAAGGGTAAATGGCCCCATGACGCTTTGCACGTTTTGAGTGAAATTGAGGATAGTGAACCTGCTTCAACAGGTTCCCCACGAAATGATGTTCCTCCTCCTGAAAATGATCAAGAGGTAGTGTATTAGAACCTCCACTCCACTATTCACAACCCTGGTTCTGATACCCATGAACATGAAGTGTTCAACAAAGGAATACAAACACACGATAAGGGCGGACGTTCTGATCGTGATCATGATCGAGGTCGAGACCACCGAAGAGAAGGTAGAAAACACTATCATGGCGATGGCTCTCGTTCCCTCTCACCTTCATTGTCACCTTCACCCTCTCCTTCAATGTCCAGACGCATTCATAGGAAAGCCAATCATGAGGATAAGGGAAAACAAAGTGAAAAACATCGACGAGACAGTAGAGAATGAGGATGAGGGCACTCTAAGGAATCAAGGCATAGAAGAAGGGAGAGTAGGGAACCTCATAGACACCATAGATGCTATGAACGAGATGATCATGAAGAACCCCTACTCGCAACTAGAAGGATGCTAGATATACCTAGGTCGTAAGCGTTCCAAAAAGGCACCAAAAGGATAGTAGGATCAATAGGTTAGACATGAACAAGATCCCACGATTTGAAGAGCTATACAACATTGATCCTCAAAATCATTTACAAGCATTCCATGATGCATGTGCCTTGCAAAACATAGAAAACGAATGGCAAAAACTGAAGTTGTTCCCAAGGACACTAGTGAAAGAAGCTGAAAGTTGGTACCGGTCCTTAGAACTAGAATCCATTTGGAGGTGGAGTACAATGTTAGAATTGTTCAATGATAAGTACCAAACATACTCCCAAGTGTCTAACCTATGGAATAAAATCCAAGGATGGAAGTAAGGAAATCATGAACCCTTGGATGCTGCCATGGGTTGTTGTTAAGCACTGTTACATTGTTGTCTTGGCCATGGTTATTCGCAACGCGATCAACTACACCATCTCGTGGATGGACTTAGGCATGAAACATGAAGAACCCTTGGGATGTATGCCCAAGGAAGGTTATCAAAGCTTAGGTCTCATCAAATTCATTAATTGCTAAAGCAAGTAGCCAAAAAAGAAGGTGAGCTACGAAAGAGAGAAAGTGTGAAAGAATACAACTAAGATCCTTTCCTTTGAAAAAGGGAAATGAGATTTTGTGAAGAAGAAGAAGAGTCACCACTCGAAGAGATGGTGAATAGGAAAACTTTGCCTCTCCAAAAGTTAACGACAAAAGTATCGGCAAAGGTAGACCAAATGTGGGACTCCTTGGATAGTAGGTTTGAAACTGTTGTTAAAATTGTAGAGGAGTCTAGGGAGCGAGGTAGTGACCGCGGCAAAAAGAAAAAGAGAGAAGTGGTGAATGCACGTAACAAGGGTAAGGGTAAAATGGCCATCACAGAAGAGGTTGTGGATTTAGACACAAACAATGATGGTGGATGTGAGATATGCCAATATGACCATCCTAAGGGATGTTGCCCAATGATCTCACATCTACAAGAGTTTGGGGTGTATGCACTCAACCCACGACTAAATAAATGGCAAACACCTTGACAGTTACCTTATCCCTAAGGTAACCCAAGGTAGTTCCACCAACCTTCAACATATTATCCAAGTGGAACTCTACCACAACCCATTGAGCAACATCAACAGTGGCAATACCCACAGTCATGGGGGATGCCACCACCAAGGCAACAATACCCCTACTGGCAACCTGACCCATATGGCTACTACGTGTAGCATCCAATCTCTCCATGTGACTGTATTAGTCACGTTACACCACAACATCACTACCAAGCTTGTGAGTATTATAGAACTCCATCTCCTAGGGAAGATAACCCACAAACATACCATCCTTCAAATCCATCTGCAGCTCTCACACCAATAGCTCCATTACCACCCGCTCTAGCAATGCAAGGGAAACTCCCTACTCAACCACAACAACGCAATGCCACAAGGGCTGTAAATCCTCAACCCGTTGTTGGTTCTAACAACTGTATGAAGAAAAGACCTTTCTTTAGAGCCAATAGTCTAACCAAGCCCTTACAACCACAAGCGGTTGAACCTATGAATGCCTTCCCATCAAATAAGGCTTCAGAGCTCCCTTAGAACCAAACACTGAGCTCAACCCATACAGTTATGTTAACACATGCCATAACTAACTGGATCAAGGTTGGCCACCTTCTCAGGAAATTATCTAATCTTGGAAGCCCTCTAATCTATCTCCAAATCGCTGAGCCATGCAAAGCTCTTCTAGATTCAGGTTCCAGAGTTAACTTAATCTCACAAAAATGTACAAAGCCTGGAACCTACCTCCATTAAGGAAGAGCAATATTTGCCTAGAGCTGGCCGACCAGTCCATCACTGTTCCCTTAGGATTGGTGGAGGACATCATCACCACTGTGTGTGGGTGGTCGTACCTAGTTGATTTCCTAGTGATACAAGTGAATAATGGTAAAGGGAACTTCCCAATAATAATGGGAAGGGCATGGCTAAGTACTATAGATGCATGCCTAGGAATCCATGATCTTTCCCTGAAAATATCTAAGGAGAACACTTTTGGAAAGATCAAGAAGAAGAAGGTTCCATGCATCTCATATAGTGATACAGGGTGCAATTGTGTGCAGAGATCATGGGTTGTGCATAGTTTAGCATTGCCTGCATGCAACCGGTATGCACAAGATATTAACATACAAAAGTGCCTATATGTAGCAGCCACACAACAAGAAGACACCTAGTGGCTGATAGCTGATCGAGAGAGCAACTCACTAATGTGCATGGAACTAACTAAGGGAATAACTTGTGCTTACATCGAAAGCATATAGGCGCTAGAGAAAGTCCACTGCCAACTTCCAAGCCTTAACCCTGAAAACATCAACTGGGGGAAGTTGGAAATTACTAAAAAATTCAAACAAGAGCCCTGATAAGAGAATATTAGTCAATGTGCAACAAACCAAACCCTTCCATGAATTTAGAATGGTCAGTGCACATAATACCTCTGAGAAGGGATGACCCTGCTCACTATTTCAGATCTCCTCCTTCCAACTCAGTCATGGGGGAGATGACCACCTCTGTTAACCATTTGAGGCCCTCAATTCCTTTTTAAGTTTTTGTTTTACACATTTTTATTTTACAAATTTCTTTAACTTTTCTTATTTTTTTTGCAACATCGTTTATACTTTTTCATTTCTTTGTGTGACTATTTCTTTTTGTTCTTATTTTTGTCTTTGTTTGTTGTTTTTGTTTTGTTAGATTCGTCACCTAATAAGTGCTCCTAATGGTGGTATGAACTATATTCTATTGATTGCTAATGTTTGGTTTTTACCTTTAAGTTATAATGTTGATACTAAGGTATCATTCTTTTAATATAACAGGCAATGAGTCCATGTCATCCATGCATCAATAAATTTCTATGGTCTCTCTTGGCTTGGAACTGTATAGTGCCTTTTTTTGAAAATAAAACTATTAACAAATTGGTGACTGGGCATTTCTCAAACAAAAGAAGGACTCAAGGACTGAAAAGGGTGTGACTTCAAAGGGATTTGATGCATTTGTGCTGGCTATTCTCTTGGGTGCTTGGATGTTTTCTTTGATTTCTCCTTACCATTCCGACATTGCACCATTATTGGGAAGCTAAGCCAATAAAAATAAGTCTTTGCATGGTGTGGTTCTCATGCAAAAAAAATAAAAATAAAAAAATAGTGAGAATTCAAAGAACACCCCTTAGACAAAATAATTATTTAGGCTATAAGCACTGGTTATGGAACTGAACAAGCACGTTTCCTCTAACTAAGGCCCTTTCTCGCTTCCTACTTTTCCCTTTCTTGTTTCTTCGGAATGGTGGTGACTATTTGGCAGAAGCATTCTTGTTACTACAAGTGGATAAATTGGCCAAGTGTATTAATGCAAAGTCATTAGATGTGGATTGTTTGAGGTTGGATTTGGAATGAGATCTACTCAATCACATTAACCATACATACATAAGGGGTTGTACACCACCTTGTTCTTGTCATTCCATTCCATTCTCTTCTCCTCATCATTCTTTCTCCATTTTCCACCTCATTGTCGGTTGTATCAATAGTCTATATTTTGGTTGATGCATTGTTTTCTTTTTGGTGAATTCTTATGGTTAAGAATTTAACTCTTGCTTCCAAATGACATTTCCAAAGCCTACAGACTCTTTGAATGTGGGATTGTCAGGGCATCAAGGGCATGAGCCTACTTTGGGGAGGACCCACTGGCATTTCTATTTGGTGCACCAATTAACTTCTTTCCTTTAAACATTTCCACAATCAATATTTTTTTTTGTTCATTCCCATCTTTGACATCCATTTTATCGGTGTTTTCGTTGTTTCTTTTTCTACATCTTTCTTATTCCTTATCTTTTTTTATTCTATCACTACCGAAGGATCGCTCTTAGTCATGGGGGCCCTAGTCCAATTTTTTTCAATTTTCCTAACCCCTACACCTTGGGTAGTCACCAGTGTTATATCTCTACAATCCGTATTAGCCATATCACAACTCAGCCAATGGACCTGACATCGAGGCAAGGTATCAACTGTATTGTGATTTACTTTTCCTTGCTCATATGTGACTGTGTTGTGTGTGCAGATGGCAATCATACAGAAATGGACTGGACCTAGAGGAAACACTCAAGATGGACTGGTGCAAGAATAGTTGTGAAAGGAACAAGACTGATGGCATGGTTATAGATGGACAACGGAAGGTGAAATCCTAGCATTGGTAACAACACGTCTTCTTCTTTTCTCTCTCTCTCTCTTCTCTCTTAGCTGTCAAATAAGGCTGGATGTCAATTGTGTATAGTATTCATTCTTGTAGTCATGAACACTAATATTATCATGTATTGTAATGATTGATCTGTTCACACGTCATCCCATTTACCATTAGTTTTCATTCAAGTAAATAATCTCATACCTTCCCAATATTTTGTAAGGAACTTGAGGACGAGTTTTCATTCAGTTATGGGGGTATGATGAGCCGTGATATCACATCCTACCTCATCTTCTATAAATAAGAGGTAGCACCCTTGGTTCCAAGATAGTTAGACTTAGACCCTTAGCCAGATTCTTGTAGTTTTATTATTCTAGAGTTAGAATTATTTCTGTGTGCCCCCAGTAGGAGTCATAGAGTGAATAGATCCTTATTCGAGAAATTTGTACCTGAGCATAATTTTGTGTATGGCAATAAAGACAAACTTTATGATAAACCTTGTAGCATACAGATTAAGCTAATTAGTAATTAATGATTGTTTAATGCTTTCCTATTTAATTAATATCTTTCTCAACCTTCAACCCCCTTAGTTAAATATAGTTAGTATGACTACTTTGAGCATGTGTGTAGCGCTTGGTAACCTAGTAACGATTAGCATTTGGTAATCCCAGTAGCATTGCACTAGTTCAGGATGTGTACGACAAGTAGGAACGGATATTGGTGTTAGGAACATCTGGAAACTAGTTAATGAATAGTTAATGTAAGTTAGTCACTTAGTTCTCTCTCCCTTTCCTTTATTAGCAGAAGACATAAAAAGATAAAAAGCTAAAACTCATATACCTCAAGCTTACTTAACCATACAACTATGACAATACAAGTAAGTTTGGGAAGACAATGATTGATTAACCCTGAGTGTTCCATTAAGGCGCGTAAGCACTTAGTCCTTGAAGTTTGACCAGATGGTGCATGAAACGCTCGTATTCGTATGGTTGAGTGTAGGGGTACCTCACCACTCATCAATGTTTAAATCCTTGAACTAATACCTTGGTACATACTAGGCCAATAAAAACTATAGCAAAGTATATGTTGCATAGTAGACTTAGCGTACTCATAATATAAATGAGAATGATCATGGAACTATTCTAACATTGAATTGATATGATCAATGTGACCACATTCTAATAAAAACCCTCTCAAATCCTTTCTATATAAGATTCCATCCTTAACCACAAATTTATTTACCTTTTTGATGAAATCTCTCTTCTAACTTGCAATTAAATTATTCAAAAAAATTTTTGTATCAAGGAATTTGAGAATTTCATCATACTAGTTCCCTTCACAAGTCTTTAGCACACATACTTCATTTTCTCTAGCCATTAACTTGGCTAATCCCATTCCTTTGATAGTTTTTCATATTTCCAATGAAAACTTGAAACCTTGAAGCTTTATAAGCCACTTTTCTCTTTTTAATCCAATCTCATTTTGACCCAAGAATTGTTTGACCATATGTCCTATTATCATAATATGAACCAATGAGCTTGCCAAGTAATATCTAAAATGTTGAAGTGCCTTAATGACTATGAATGCCTATTTTTCTAAGTTTGAATAATTTAATTCTGAACCTTTCAACTAATACCCAAAAAATCCAATATGTTCATCTTAACTATTTTCTCTTTGATTTAAAATAGTAGTAGTTGAATCATTTGAAGGAAAAGCATATAACCAAAATTCTTCCTTCAATTTTGGTTTTACCAAGTAAGGAGCTTCTTGAATAGCCCTTTTGATTTCTGCTAAGACTCTCTCTAATTCTAGTGTTTTCTCTACAAGGACATCTTTCTTTAGCATAAGCATCAAAGGTTTAGTAGTTCCAATGAATCTAGGGATAAATTTCTTAACAAAACTTATCTCTTCTACTTGGTTCAAAAACCTTTCTCTCAGTGGATAAATTAGAATGATGTTCGAAGGTCTGGAATTAGTTAACCTTTCTTTTGATCAAAGATTATACCCATTTTCTTCATTGTTATTACACTCTTGATTTGATGATATATCCTCTTCACAGCTTAACAGGGAAAAGATGTCACTAGATTCATTGTTAGAATATTTGCTTGTGTAATGAACACGAGATAGTTTATTATTTGATTTAATATCAAGAAAGTTAGACATAATAAAATCATTTTCATCCTCATCTTCTACTAACTTAGTATCTTGATGCTTATGCTTTCTATTTTTCTTTTCTTCCTTGATCTTAACTTTTGCCAAAGCTTTTTCTAATTTCACTACTTTTTTGGATAAGTCTTTCAGTAACTCTCCTTTTATAGAATTTTTGCTTTATAACTCTTACTCTATTTTAATAGGAGATGGTCCTAGTAATGCTTTAAGTTGAGAAAAATATTGTATAGGAATCATCATTTTCTCTTCTCTATTTTTTGAGTTGTGATAATCTTTTCATGATTCAAATTCAACTATTTTTCTAATTGTATAGCTTCGCTAAAGTAGTCATTGAATGTTAGCAAGTTTTAATTTCTTCTTAACTAGATTGAAATATTATGATTCACAACCTCAAGATAAGTATCTTTAAGCATTTCATTTGATTGTCTATATTGTCTTTAAAAGAGCCCACAAATTCGTTGAAATTTAATATTGAAATCTCTAACTAACTCTTTAACTCATTACTTAGCTTGTATTAGCCCATAGTACAATTGTTGTTGATCCAATTGATTGTCAAATTGGGCCAAGAAAAGACTTTTCATATCATCCCAACTTGTGATACTATTGCTTAGCAACACCGAATACCAAATTTGAGCCATATTTTTTAAATTTGCTACAAACAAACTACAAGTTTGATCTTGGTGTTGAACATTTGCATGAGCTAAAGCTAACTCAAATAGGTGAATATACTCTTTAGCCAAGTAATCTTTTTCAAAAATAAAAGGCTCAAGTAAATATTTGTAAACTACCTTAGGAATATCATTGTAGTTTTGAAATTCTAATTATGTAGCTCTTTGCCAAGGATTTGTCATCCTATTAGAATTCCTTCTGATCATTGAACTCTTATAGTTCTTTGACCTTCTCTTATAGACTAATAAACCAAACATAAGGGGTGATCTTCTTATCCTTCAAGTCTTTACTCCACTACTTGTCCCAAGCTCAAAAACTCTTTTTTTGTTCTCTTTTTGATGGATGATTAGTCTTATAATTAGAAAATTATAAATCTTCTAAAGTACCAGTCTATTCAGTCATTAACTTAAAATAGTATCTAATTTATTAAGCCCTCCTAGTAATAAAAAGAACTATTGTTGTGCTAGGACTATTAATCTTTTTAATTGCAATAAACTTAGGTAACAAATTTTCTTCCCTCCTTCTTACACTAAGAGAAATATTAGTGGCTGTTTGGGACCACCAATGTTATGGGGGCCTTGGATCTTGTGATCTTGGAAAGTCACGAGATCCAAAGGTTTTCTTCAAATAGGGTTTAGATGCTTGCTGGTCTTTGGCAACACAAAGGCCATGATACCTAAAAATAGACTCAGTGGTTATGAAATAACTAAATATAAGTATGTGTTTGAGATTGTGAATGTTGAAATGGTTGGGTTGTATGTGAAACTGTAATTGGCTATTATAAAAGAAATTTAGGTAACTTTGTCAAATACTATGATTTGTTGAAGATTCATATTTTTTCCAATCACTTAGTTTATATAGTTCCTATAATACGTTACTTGTGACAAATAAAATTTTACAAAAACTTTTGAGCATAATTCTGCAAATCTACTTTTAATTTTCCCTAGAGAGAAAATTCCATAAGAAAACTAGAAATAGAGCGAGATTTAATGGATTTTAGAAAGAGAAAAGAAAAGAAAGTAGATTTATGTGGAATCTCAAACATTTAAGCAAGATATATTGACATGAGGAAACACTTCATAATAAAGCTATTATAATTCAATCTAACTATGAATTATCCAAACCCTCTAAACTCAATAAACGATTTCATAAAAGACAATCTTATTACACTACCAAAAATGCTATGTAAATGACAAAGCACGAGAATTTATTTCAACTAGTTAATAGTTATCGAGAATTGTATTTAATAGAGAATTTAGAAAAATTTGACAATTTTAAGATTGAAATACTAAGGCAATACACCTTAAAACAATGAAACTATTTTAGTCATTTCAAAGTATCAAAGATTTTCCTAAATCCTCTGTGCTAAAAAATAAGAAATTTTGTTAAAAAGTTACTATTAAATTATTGTAGAGGCTTTTCAACAACATAAGCTCTTTTATGGAAAACCTTAATAGAAGTTTAATATTACACAAAAAAGCTATAAAAGATAACCTAGAAAAATCCAAAAATTAAATGCCAAGCACAATACTATCTAAACTATTAGTTAAGTAACTAAAGAAAAATGGGAAAAAATGAACTCACATGATTAAAACAAAGTAGCTGAATTGATGTCTTTTAAGCCATGTTTTACACGAGATCTTCAATATTCTCCTTGATCTCTCTACACTCCCCTTAATCGAAGGTTAAGGTAAATATCAAATATCTAAGGAATTTATTCATAACTACCTTTAGAAGTTATAACTTCCATAAGAGGTTATGAGAAAATCAAGCCATAGTTGGCAAGTGTCTTTTTAGTTATAGATATCATGGGTATTTAGCTATATAAACATAAAAAATTACAACTTTCATGGGAAATTCAATCATAAAAAAGATACAAGCTATGATTACCAAGCATCTTGGGGATAACTAGCTTTCTTATTTAATCATAATGACAGCAAAATGTTTTAAAAAGAAATATTGGATATAGATGATCAACAATGGTGATGAACTTAATACTCGTATATGCTATTCCACTACCAAGAGTTCACTAGAGCATCCACACATACCACATATTCATTTTGTAACTAAGATTTCATAAATGGTTGTTGTTAATGCATAAATTTTGGTCATACCAATACTAAGGAGAAAAACATGTTTGAGGAGACTATTGCTTAGGGCACCTCCTGTATGGGTAAAGAAACCCAAGAATAGTCTCTGGAGAGGTCCATGTGGATTTTTGAAAACAATAAAAAAAGAATGATAATTTTAATTAGAATAAGCATCTCAAATTCAAGAATACAAAAGGTAGCTAAAATAAATTTTCCATGCTTCTTGACTGCTACCATTGTTTGCCACCAGTCTGTTGTAGATGTTGTTGCAGCTAACACCACTTGTAGTTACTAAAGAAGAGAGAGAGAGAGAAGAGGCTAGATGAAGGGGCCTATTGATGCAACTCTAACATAGAAAAAATGTGGTCCATCACTAGCATGAGAGAGGGAAATTTGTCCTTGTTTGGAGAACCTTTCTATGGATGCACTGCCCGTCAAAAATAGAATAGAACTATAGAACCCACACTTGCAATTGCTACTGTCAACTGCTACAACACTGCAGCAAAGAGAGAGAGAGAGAGAGAACGAGCCACCAGATCTTACTATCATGTGCCAATAGACACATTATTGTCTCTAGTCCTAAATTTTCTGCTATCATGGGTCTACCACGAAAAGGGAAAAGAAAACCACTGCCTCTTGGTTTCTTGTTGAGATTGTTGACCATAATCCATGTAGCTTTGTTGCTACTGACTGTCATCAGTGTATTGCTAAGAATAAAGAAATATGACTATAGAACCTGCCTATCGCATCCACCATCTGCATGCATCAGCTATGCCATTATTGCCCCAAGAAAAATAGGAGAAGAGAGAGAAGAAAAATCATCATTCGTTGGTTTCTCAGCCCTCGGAGGCTTCCCTGCCCCTCCATGTGTAACTCAATGGAGAGAGATGGAGCTATTTAGGAAAAGAGCTCAATTTGTTAAGGAGGCCCTTGCTCCCCCCCCCCACTTCGATGTCATCTTCGTTCTCTACTTTATAGCTACTTGCTACTAACAGTTCACCTCCCTGCATGTTGGTCCATCTTCTTGCATGTTGGTCCACCTTATCACATGTCGATCCACGTCCCTACACATCAGTTCACCTTCTCGCACATTAATCCACCTTTCTGCACATCAACATTGCTTGGTGAAGTGGTATATGATTTTACAGGACAATTTTGTTGATCATGGCCACATGCGATAGCATGGGCAAGATTGGCCACAACACTTAGCCACCAAATAAAAAATTGCATGCAACTGCAAGGAGAAAAAAAAAAAAAAACCATGAAATCCTAAAAGAAAAATAATAAAATAAAAAAAATTATAAAATATAAATTTAAAATTGAATAATAAAACTTCTTCACCTAAGTTAGGACTTAGGTGATGAGTGACAAGGTACCCTTACACTCAACCATACGAATACGAGCATTACATGCGTGATCCGGTTGAACTCCGTAGACAGACTAGTTGTGGCATCTAGATAGTTAGCCTTAGGTCACAGTTCTCTGTCTTCCCACCTGGACTAGTGTTAACTTTGTCACATATGGTCTAGCCTAGAGTGAGGTGTATGATGTGTTCTATGTTAATGCTACTCTTGAAGGCAATGGAAGATAATATTAACTAAGATAAGAGAGAAGGGTGAGAGAGAATCTAAGCTACCCTAAGTGCAATGAGTATCTGTTCCTCAATTATCCATACACATCTTGCACTTCATGCATGACTACCATTGGGATTACCAAGCGCAGATCCTAGATATGCTACTGAGTTAACAAGTAGTCACACTTAAATGCTCGTAATCAAGTTGTACTCATTCCGTGTTTAACAAGAGTTTAGGGTAAGAAGGTATTAACTAAGAAAGTAGTAAATAAAAATTAATTAAATAATTAAGCTAAGTGAATGCTGCAATGATGAAGTAATCTCTATCTTTATTTGGGTCATATGCGTGTCCAAGTACGTCACACTCGAATAAAGGATGCTGTACAATTACAATCACCACACTACAAGAATACATTGGGAGGAAAAGGGTTGAGAGAAAAATGAAAACTAAAATCAAAACTAACTCTAAAAATGACTCTAAAACTCTCTCTATAGGAACTGCCTACCTCTTATTTATAGATGAGGAGACAGGCTGTGATATCGTGGCTGGGTTAAATTGCGACTCATCATACCCCCACGACTAAGTGAAAATTTGTCCTTGAGTTACAGTGAGAACAAGCTCCATTGATTACATAGTGGATAGGTATGAGATTATTGGATGGTGAGAATGGATTTATACTGTAGTGTGGGATCAAGATAAAATTGAGACACAACACAAGGAATGTTCTATAGCTACAAAATTGGTGGAACTCATGTAGTTCCTGGTGGTGGTGGCTCCTCCATAGGTGCTTTCCCCTTGTCTTGTGCTCCAAGTCTTAAGGCTTAATGGCGTTGAAGTATGGCCTGGAGTTTCTCCTCTTTGGTCTGGGGAACCTATGCCATCCATGCTAATGTTCTAATGTTTGATGGAGTCGTTACTTCCCATGGATAGGGTAGTTGTGAAAACATTTGATTGGCCTTGACATACCAAGCCACAAACACTCGTTGTTCCTCTTCATAGGCTTTGGCTTTATCCTTGTATTCTTGAAAATCCACAAGCCATCAAGCCAAATCTATTGCGACACCTTTTTATCCTTGGTAGCTTGCTTTCACCACCTCAAGTTTAGAATTTACAATCTCCATTTTTTACAACATCTTCTTGCATTCTACAAATTCTGTTTCATATTTAATGTGGGTGGTAGCTACCTATTGCTCAAGCTCTATTCTTGGGTGCCTTGCTGTTAACATGGCAAGGTTGGCATATCGCAAGTTTGCCAACTCCATGTATTTTGCAAGATCTTGGATCTGCAGATCTCGGTTCTTAACTTCCACCTGGTGGGCAAATGCATATGTGTCCAATATGGCCTGCCAGTCAGTGTGTTGAGCACTGATAACATTGATGTGGGCCTTGGCCATATGGATCTTCTTCTCAAGGATCTATTTGTACATCTCCACCTAGTCCCGGAAGTGCTCCTTTATCTTCTCATGCCATTTAGCCTCATTTTCCCATGCGCTTATTTCAATAGCTAAATTTTGATGGATTGTGCATACTTCCTCTATTGAGAGGGTTCGGTTCTCCCTGGCTAAATAGCTCATGTCTTGGTTGACCTGGATGAATTGTTCTCGCAGTTGATGGAAATGTTCTTCGAGAACATTCTTTTGCTTCTCCATAGTGGTCAACTAAAGGTTTTCGGCAACAAGCTGCTTGTTTTCCTCCTGTAAGGCTTTGAATGCCTTGATATGTGCATGAGTTTGCACCTATGCTACAGAGGCATCCCAAACAACCTTCTCTTTTTCATCTACCACCTTCTTATTCTCTGTTAGTATTTTGGTTAGTTGGTCAGTGTTGAAATTGTCTAGCTAATCTATGGGAACAAATTGCAAAGGGTCCTGCTGTGCTGCTTGGAGTGCCACGAGCTGCTCTTGTAATTTCTGCACCTTTGCTTCAGCATGCTCAACCCTCACTTATGTTAAGACTAGCTTCCCCTTAGTGGAAATGAGGTCTGATTGAATTGTTGTAACATCTTGAGGGATGTTAAACAGAGACGTTATTATTTGTCCTATTTGTAACAATCGATCAAGCGCATCCTCATATTCCACAGGAGTCATTGAGGTTCTGGCCAAAGTTTGAGCATCTCGTGTTGCCATGAGATCTACCGGTGGTACAATAGGTACATTGAAAAATTCTTTAATGTGGTATGCGACCACTTCTACAGCTCCCACAACATCCTAGTGTTGCATGAACACCACAGTGGCCCCTTCACCAATTTCTCATTGCACTTCGAAAGATGTCGCATTTCCTAAGATCTGTTGTGACCAAGTACTTTCCTCTCCTCCTGTATGAATAGACACTTCACCCCTTGTATGATCCAAAGAAACTATGGGTTGTATGACATCATCAATGACATGGAAGAGATTTGCATCATCATGACTTCCCCAACTGACCATCTCAGCGATGGCCTTGAGATGGCTCATCGACAGTTTGTAATCTTGCAGTAGTGGTGGTTGATCTGAGCCCGTGCTAGGCCCTGCTTCCTATTGTTGGCTGGGTATCATACTTGGAAATTGGCTGGGTCCTACAAGTTAAGTTGTAGTGGGTTTAGCCATTTGTTCTTCTTCTTGTTCCAGTCTTGGTGTCTCACCAGTGATTTTCCTTATGGCTAGTGGCTTTAACAGTTTAGCATATGAAGCATTTTGGGCTTTTTAGACGACATCATTAGTGTACCCCCTGATACCAACACGTCGGCATAGCTTCCTGATAAGGCAAGGGAAGGGCAATGCCATCTTCCTTGTCTTCCATTCCTCAAACCGCCTCAGGATCTTCGTAAGGTATAGATGAGGTAGGTTAGCATTAACCTTTCACATCAGCACTGCACATCCTCTTCCCACATATGTTGAGATTCTTTTTAAGCCCTTCGTGAGGAAGAGGTGATATGTTCCAATTTTGAAATAGATCCTTTCTTTCATCTTCAGCTCTCCAAATGTCTTATCCCTGCCATATGCCCTTTCCAACCAAACTCATTGCACATCGAGGTCTGAACAGGTAGACAACTGAGCAACTTGGGGCCCTGTATTTGGAATGTTTAATACTTCTGAAATGGCCTATGCGAAGAAATCAACTACCACACCATAAATATTAATGATGGTGCCTTGTTCTCTATTGTGATAGAATTGGTACGTCTCCCCTACGTACCAGGCACTGCTTTCAAAGAGGGTAGGCCATAAGGGAGATCCTTTGAGGTGATCCCTAATAGCCTTGGGAGCAAACTTTGCAAAAGATTCAAAATTTAATTCCACAATCACCGCAGTGAATGTGAACCTTTCGTGGATAGCTTGAACACAATCCTAGGGCAACGTGAGGTGTTGTCCCTGTTCAGGCACTACAGTAGTTCCTCCTTCTGCCAGCCCGAATTGTACAGTAGGAGGGTCTTCTTGATGAATGCTAAATGATTGTTCCACCTATTCTTCATGTTGTCTAGTAGGGACTTGTTCTTCACCTCTCCTAGGTCATTTGCTTTGACCTTGAGCAGAACCTTCCTGTTGTCCACGTTTCGAGGCCATCTGCAATTACACGGGGCCAAGTGTTAGTACGGTTGTTACCAAAGTTAGGTTATACCTTACTACTTGCCTTAATTAATTTATTTATTTTATCTCCGTATGATGTTTCCTGAAAGATTATAATGGTGGGTCCTTTTTACTTAGGTGGTTGCCAATTTTAGTTTCCCGATGTACCTAAGGGGATGAAATTATTTTTGGCACAATTATTCTAAATGTTATAGCTAATTACCCTTGATAATGTCCTTCGGGTGATGATAAATTCCAAAAATGTTAGGTGTTATTCGATGGGTATCCCTCCCCCACGACTAAGCTGAACACTCCAAGTTCAAGCAGGTTCAAAGAGAATTAAAATCGGAGTACTAGCGAGCGACATATAGGTAGAAAAGCAAAGGTGTCACACTCGCAAGTCGTAGAGAAAAATTTGAAAAACTCCCTTGCGTGATTTGGGAAAAACTATTTATAGTCAAATGGGACACGATATCGCACATGATACATCGCGTATGCGATATTGCAGCCTAACGATGTTTAGGCCCGAGGGAAAATATTGAATTTTTAGGATTTTTTGGAAATTAATAATGAAAATTAAGGACATGGGGTAGGTGTTTAAGGGTTCTAGGGTAATATAACTCATTTCAAAGGCACAAATAATGATAGGTGGGTGGACTTGATCAATGAGGCCATGGGTGGTAAGTGAGAGAAAAAGGCCATGTAATGGTACATAGGAACATTGGACTTCAGAGGGATAGTAGTAGGGAAAGAATGTCATAAAAAATAGGTAGAGGGTAAGAAATGGTGTGTGTAAGCTATGTCATAAGTGAAAATTACAAAAAATTACACAAGTGGATCCTCCCCAAAGTAGGTTCCAACCTATAATTCCCTTGTGTAACCACACTTAAAAATGTCTGTGGGCACTAGAAGGGTTAAATGTAATCTGCACTAATTCCACAAAACACACACAAGTACATATCACCAAAATGAGGTAATAATTCTACGTTACACATGACATGAGCTACAATTACAGGAACAGTGAGATGAGATGAACTATAGAAGGGATTGTAGAGATTGGGACATGAGGTAACTGACCTACAGCACAGTGAATCCTATGTGTAAAGCATGATTAACATGTCATTAACCTATCATTCCAAGATCAGGACCAAGGTCATTCCTCTAATTAGTGACATCGCATTCTTTCATCCCATGATGAGAAACTATGAGAATACTAGAACAACAAAGTGTACGATCACTTGGCATTTTGTTCAAGGGAGGAGTGATTTTTGCTTGTGGCACTGTTTTGTTTTTTTTTTTTTTTGATGTACTGGATCTAGAGAGGCCACCAACCTTTAGGCATGGGTGCATGTCTTTCCAGTGGGACCCCCTAGAATAGCATTGGATTTTTGAGTGCCCCTTTGATTACTCTTACTCCCATTTTTCATTAGATCTACAAGGATCTTAGTACAACCACATTGCATGATAACTCCCACAGACATCACCAAAGAGAATCTACAAGTCCCCTTGATGTCACACCCTAATCATTCCCTCTTGGTCCATCCTTCTTCATTTTGGGTACAATGAACACAAAATTAATTTTAAGTTTTAAGAATATCAAGAATATCACCATACCCTGGAACAGAACCTCTTATTTGTAGAATGGATGAGTGGGTGTAATGGGCTCACTGTCCACTTAATTGATCAATCGAGACTCGCTAACATAGAACACACCTCAACCAATGAGCCACATGAGTGTTTTATTCGTAGATGAGATTACTTATAAAAAGATAAAAAGACCAAAAAGACAAAAGGACAAGAAGATAAAACAAGAAGTTAAAAGATGAAAAACTAGAAAAAAATTGTAAAAGTAAATAAAATGAAAAATATTTATTAATCCTGCTTGTTATTAAAATGGGGGATATCCCCCATAACTAAATGGTTGAGCATGGCGAGGATTAAAGAATGAAAGGTGAGGATCCTTGCATGTTGGAAACATTGAAATTTGATCATACCTACCTCATTGGGGTTCACACACTTGATTGTAGTAAACATAGTGGGACAATTTATGAGATGTAGTTTCTGGATAACGAGTTGACCCACTATAATATTTGTGACTGTATGATGGTATGCAAGGATCGAGGTGTCACTCTCCATGGCTATATTCATTAGGCTGTATGGTTGTTGGAGTGTTAATTGGTGGCCCTAATGAAGTAACATGAGGTGTTAGGTTCGAAGAGAAGGATGCACCACATTGTTGGACTTGTGCTGAGTTGGAGGATGCAATGGCCTTGGAATTGTGTTGTCCCTTCCTAGGGTCATTTCTAAAGAAGGGATGCCTTCGATGTTGCTAAGGTCTCTCACTGTTGCTGGCAATAGTAGCACAAGTAACGTTTGGGGGTTGTTGCTATGGTGCAGACACCTTAGGAATAGTTGGTGGCAATGTAGAAAAAGGGAAAGGATGAGAATGTTGAAAATTAGGAGAAGTGTAAGGCGCACAAGGTCGTGGTTATGTTGAGGACATGGGCTGATAGTATTGAGGAGAATGATAATGCGGTGAGATAGAGTATGTTGGCCTAGTTGGACAAATAGGGTATTGGACTAGATAAGAATTTGGATTTGGATGATATGAAGGATGTCTCCAGTTTAGGGGTGGCTTCCCCCACGACTGGGATTGTTGCCATTGTGATCAAACACAGTATCTCTGTATGTACTAGGGATGTAAAATGCTTCCCTAATGCTCATATAAATGTAACAAGATTGGACATTGGCCCTTGGGGTGATCGTACAGGAAAATGTTGCATTCATCCATGTGATTGGCAGTTGAGCTCTTATTTTCCTTATCCCTACTTCTTGATTGTCTAATGTTTTGTCTTGCTTCTCAAGTTGTCAAAACTCTATCTCCAATGATATTGATAAATTCTCCACACTTTCTATGTGTCCATTCCAACATCTTATTGATCTTTGCCTTGACTTTTTCTAATGATTGATGTATTGGCAAAGATGGTTCTTCCCCCTTGAGATTGGTTGATTTCTCCTTTTTGTGATTATGGACCTTTGTTAGGTTGAGATTCTGGTCCTGTTGATGCTTTTCAACACTCTCCCATCTATTCATTTCTCCTTCTTCTTTTGCTACCCACTTAATAAGCTCTTGTAATTGATGGGTTTATAGTTCGTATAGTTGACCTTGGGCATACATTCCTAGGGTCTCTCTTGTTTCATCACGAAGCCCATCAATGATATGATACATTAGCCTTTCCTCGGAAAACTTATGGCCTACACAGTTGTTTAATAGTGCATAATATCTTTCTAAGGCCATGTCCAAGGGTTCATGTTGTGCTTGTTTCCACCCTTGGATTTGTTTCCTCAAAGTTGACACTCTTGCATAGGTTTGATATCTTTCATTAAAGAGTTATACCATTGTTGGTCAACATCGTATTGAATTTGGTCTTAATGATCTATACCATACTTTTTCTTGGCCAATGAGTGTCATAGGAAAGAGCTTGAGTTTTTTCCAACTGTTATCAATGTTGTTCCATGTACAGGCATCATAGAAGGCTTGTAAATGTTGATGCGGATCTAATTCATAGCCTCCTAAGAAATTGGAAAAGTTGTTTAAATTGAGCCTGGGTAGACGGCTCTCTTTACGATGCCTACGTGAGATTCGAACAACCTCTTGTATTTGTGTTAGGCTTGTAGTGGCCAGTGGGGGTTCATCATCATCGGGTAAGTTATGCTTTCGTGCATTTGGATGACATTGCTTTTGTTTATATTTATAAGAAACCCCCACCTAGGGTTGCGTACTCCAATCTTCATTGTCATATAGTTTGTTGGTTCTCCAATGAATTTCCTCACTAAGTGTGGCATTATCGTAATCTTGTAGGAGAGGCATGGTTGTGCAATTGCATGTGAATTTATATGTGACTTTTTATAATTATTTTTTTCTAAAATATATATTGTTAATTCCTATACGACAACCTTGTATGATATAACTAATCTAGATAACTAGCACCATCCTCGGCAGCGGCGCTAATGATGAGTGGCGAGGTACCCCTACACTCAAGCATACGAATACGAGTGTTACATGCATAATCTGGTTGAACCCCATAGACAAACTAGTTATGGCATCTAGACAGTTAGCCTTAGGTCATAGTTCGTTGTCTTCCCACTTGGACTAGTGTTAACTTTGTCACGTATGGTTTAGCCCAGAGTGAGGTGTATGATGTGTTCTACGTTAATGCTACTCGTGAAGGCAATGGAAGATAATATTAACTAAGCTAAGAGATAAGGGTTGAGAGAGAATCTAAGCTAGCCTAAGTGCAATGAGTATCTGTTCCTCAATTATCCATACACATCTTGGACTTTGTGCATGACTACCATTGGGATTACTAAGCACAGATCTAGGTACGCTACTGGGTTACCAAGTAGTCACACTTAAATGCTCGTAATCAAGTCGTACTCATTCCTCATTTAACAGGAGTTTAGGGTAAGAAGGTATTAACTAAGAAAGAGGTAAATAACAATTAATTAAATAATTAAGCTAAGTTAATGCTACAATGATGAAGTAATCTTAATCTTTATTGCTGGTCAATGTGCGTGTCCAAGTATGTCATACTCAAATAAAGGATGTCATACAATTACAATCAACACACTGCGGGCATACACTGGGAGGAAAAGAGTTAAGAGAAAAATAAAAACTAAAATCAAAACTAACTCTAAAACTCTCTCTATTAGAACTGCCTGCCTCTTATTTATAGATGAGGAGATACATTGTGATATTGCAGTTAGGTTAAATTGCAACTTATCATTAGGTAAGGACTGCCAAAATCAAAAATTTGAAAATGAGACTAGAAACAAGGGTTATTAAAAAAAAGGTTTCAGTAACAATAAATTTTAGAAAATGGAAAGCATAAAAAAGGTAGGAAACAAAGGGTTTGAAGACAGTTTTTTTAAAAAATGTTCAACAAGTTCCAAGACTGGATCGGAAAACAAAATAACCATAAAAAAATGGTAAGAAGATCTAATAAATAAAAGGTGGGAGAAAGGCCCTCCTTCTAGCACCAAAAAGGTGTTGATGCATAAATTTTGGTTGCACCAACACCGGGGGAAAAACTCATTTGAGGAGACCATTTCCTAGGATGCCTCCTGTATGGGTACAAAAACTTGGGAATAGTCTCAGCTGAAGAGGGCTACATGGCCTTTTGAAAATAGTAAAAAAGGAATGAGAATTTTAATTGAAATAAGTGTCTCAAATTCAAGAATACAAAAGTGATGAGTGGCAAGGTACCCCTACACTCAACCATACGAATACGAGTGTTACATGCATGATCCAGTCAAACTCCATAGACTAAGTGCTTACACGCCTTATGAAACACTTAATGTTAATCATTCATTGTCTTCCCAGACTTACTTGTATTTGTCACGGTTGTATGGTTAAGTAAGTCTGAGGTATGTGATTTTTATATCTTTTATGTTTTATTGCCTATGCTAATGAGGGAAAGTATGAAGAGACTAAGTAACTAACTTTAACTAACTAAGTTCTAATGCCTAGCATCAGTATCTGTTCCCACTTTCTATTCACACCCTGAGCCAATGCAACCTTCTGGGATTACCAAATGTTATTCGTTGCTGGGATTACCAAGTGTAATGCATGTGCTCAAAGTGGTCATACTGAATGCACTTAGGAGTGTTGAGGGTTTAGAGAGATTAATTAGGAAAGTAGTAAGTAACATTAATTAAATTCCTATTTAGCTTAGTCCATGCACTACAAGGTTTATCCAAAAAGTTCATCTTTATTTTCGTACACAAACTTGTGCTCAAGTATAATATTTGCTCAAATAAAGATCTGTTCACTTTGGATTGAGTTGTGGTATGGCTGATACGGGTCTGGAGATATAATAGTGGTGACTACTGAAGGTGCAGCGGTTAGGAGAAAATCGAAAAAATTGGGTCAAGACCCCCATGACTAAGAGTGAACCACCAGTTGTGATAGAATGAAGAAAGAAAAAGAACAAGAAAGATAGAGAAAAAGAGACAACTATAACATCAATGAAATAGATGTCAAGATGGAAATAAAAAAAATAGAGTGGATTGCAAAAATGTTAAGGTAAAGAATTTAACTGGTGCACCAAATATGAATGTTGGTGGGTCCTCCCCAAAGTAGACTCATGCCCTTAATGCCATGACAATCCCACATTCGAAGAGTCCATAGTCTTTGGGAATGTCATTTGGAACAAGAGTTAAAGTCTTAACCACAAGAATTTACCAACAAGAAAACAATGCGTCAACTAAAATATATGCTAATGATACAATTGGAAATGAGGTGAACAATGGAGAGAAGGATGGAGAGAAGAGAATGGAATGGAATCTCAAGAACAAGATGATGTACAGCCCCTTGTGTAGTTAATAATTAATGTGACTTAGTAGATCCCATTCCAAGTCTGGCCTCAACAACCCACATCTAATGACTTTGCATTAATGCATTCGGCCAATCCATCCACTTGAAGTAACAAGAATTCCTTCACCAAAGAGCCACTACCATTCCAACGAAGCGAAGGAGGAGAGAATGGGAAGTGAGAAGGGCCTTAGTTAGAGGGAACATGTTTATTTTAGTTCTATAACTAGTGCTTGTAGCCCAAAGGATTATTTTGTCTAAGGGGTGTGCTTTGAATTCTTACTTTTTTTTCTCTTTTTTGTTTTGTTTTGTTTTATGTGTTTATATGTGAGAACCACACCATGAAAAGACTTTGTTATTTTTATTAACTCAGCTTCCTAATAATGGAGCAATGTTGGAATGGGAAGGAAAACTCAAGAAGAAAACATCCAAGCACCCAAGAGAATGGCCAACACAAATGCATCAAGTTCCCTTGAATCCACACCCTTTTCAATCCTTGAGTCCTTCCTTAGTTTGAGAAATGCCCAGTCACCGATTTGTTATAGTTCTTATTATTGAGAGAGAGACTATACATTTCCAAGCTGAGAGAGACCATAAAAATTTATGGGTGTATGGATGAAGTGAACTCATTACCTGCTATATCAAAAGAACCATACCTTAGTATCAACATCATAATCTTAAAGCTAAAAACCAAACTCTAGCAATCAATAGAAACAGTTCATGCCATCATTAAGAGCACTTATTGGATGACAAAAATAACAAAATAGATAAGACACACACATAGACACAAATAAAATAAAAAGTATGAATGATGTTGTAAAAAAAAACAAGAAAAGTTAAAGAAATTTGTAAAAAAAAAAAAGTGCAAAAAAATAGTGGAAACAAAAGTGTAAAAAAAAACTTAAAAGAAACTGAGGGCCTCAAATGATCAGCATAGGTGGCCATCTCCCCCATGATTGAATTGAAAGGGAGAGATCCAAAATAGTGAGCATTTTTTTGAATTTCTTAAAAGTATCCAGCTTCTCCCAATTGATGTTTTCAGGTTAAGGGTTGGAAGTTGGCAATACTCATATTCCAGTGTATCTATGCTTTCGTTGTGGGTGCAAGTTGTTCCCCCAGTTCGTTCCATGCATGTTGGTGGAATACTCTCTTGATTAGCTATCAACCACTGGGTGTTCTCTCGTTGTGTGGTTGCTACATACAAACACTTTCGTATCTAAGTTTCTTGGGCACACCAACTGCATGTAGGAGATGCTGAGCATTCCTCCATGTCATCACCATCTAAGTCACTGTATGTGATGCATGCAACTTTCTTCTTCTCGATCTTTCCATAAATGTTTTCCTTAGATATTTCTAAGGAAAGATCAAGGATTCCTAGGCACGTGTTGATGGTACTTAGCCATGCCCTCCCCATTATAATTGGGAAGTCCCCTTTGTTACTGTTGATTTTTATCACTAGGAAATCAATTGGGTATGACCAACCACACACAGTATTAATGATGTCCTCCACCAGTCCCAAGGGAATAGTGATGGACTGGTTAGCCAGCTCTAGTTGAATATTGCTCTTCTTAAGTGGAGGTAGGTTCTAGGCTTTATACATTTCTCGTGAGGTTAAGTTGACTCCGGAACCTGAGTCAAGAAGAGCCTTATGAGGTTCATTCCCAGCGACTTGGAAATAAATTAGGTGACTTCTAAGGTTGGGGAATTTCCTAGGAAGGTGGCCTACCTTGATCCAGTCAGTAACGGTATGTGTTAACATAACCGTATGTGTTGAGATCTGTTGTTGGTTTGAAGGGAGCTCCAAAGCCTTATTTGTTGGAGGAGCATGTATAGACTCAACCGCTTGTGGTTGTGAGAGATTGTTTGGGCTTTTGGTTCTAGAGAAAGGTCTTCTCTTTGTACATTTGTTAGAACCAGCAGCGGGTTGAAGGTTTACAACTCTCGTAGCATTACGTTGTTGCAGTTGAGTGGGGAGTTCCCCTTGCATCGTTGGAGCAGGTGGTAGTGGAACTATCGGCGTAAGAGATGCGGATGGATTTGGAGGATGGTATGCATGTGGAGTGTCTCTTCTAGGAGAGGGAGTCCTAAAATACTCCTGAATTTGGTAATGATGTTGTGGGATTGTGTGACTCATAGAGTCACTTGGAGAAACTGGCTGCTACACGTAATAGACATATGGGTTTGGTTGCCAGTAAGGGTATTGTTGTCTAGGCGGTGGCATCCCCCATGACTGTGGGTATTGCCATTGTTGGTGTTGCCCGATAGGTTGTGGTGGAGTTCCACTTGAATAATACATTAATGGTTGGTGGAACTGCCTTGGGTTACTTTGGGGATAAGGTAACTAACGGGGTGCTTTCCATTTGTTAAGTCTTGGGTTGAGTGCATACACCTTGAACTCTTGCAGATGTGAGATTATTGGGCAACATCCCTTAGGATGGTCATATTGGTAGATCTCACATCCATAGTCATTGTCCGTATTAGAATCCACAACCTCATCGGTGATAGTTATTTTTCCCTTACCCTTGTTACATGCATGATCTGAGTCTCTCCTCTTTTTCTTATCATGGTCACTACTTCGTTCCTTAGACTCCTCTATGATTTTTAAAACGGTTTTGAACCTACTTTCTAAGGAGTCCCACATTTGATCAACCTTATTCAACACTTCCATTATTAATTTCTGAAGTGGCAAGGTTTTTCTATTCACCAACTCTTCGAGTGGTGACTCATCTTCCTCCTCGTAGAATCTCACTCCCTTCTTTCAGAGGGAGGGATCGCAGTTATACTCTTCCGCGCTTTCTCTTTTCTGTAGCTCCCCTTCTTCCTTAGCTACTTGCTTCAAAAATATATGCACCTCATGGGACCTAAGTTTAGATAATCTTCCTTGGGCATATGTCTCAAGGGTTCTCCTAGTTTCATGTCTTAGCCCATCTATGAGGTGGCAGAGTTGATCCCATTGTGCATAACCATGGCCTGGACAACGATGTAGCAATGTGTAATATTGGCCCATGGCAGCATCCAAGGGTTCGTGATTACCCTACTTCCATCCTTGGATCTGTTTACACAAGTTGGAAACTCTGGAGTACGTTTGATATTTATCATTGAATAGTTTGAGCATCATACTCCACCTCCTAATGGTTTTCGGCTCTAAAGACTGGTACCAACTTTCGGCTTCTTTTATGAGTGTCTTAGGAAACAACTTTAACTTCTACCACTCATTTTCAATATTTTTCAAGGAATAGGCATCATGGAATGCTTGTAAGTGGTTTTGCGGATCAGCATTGTATCCCCCCTCAAATCCTGGGATATTATTCATGTCTAGTCTCTTGATCTGGCTATCTTTTTTGTGCCTTGTAGGTATTCTCACCACCTCTGTAATGTCTAACGTACTCTGAGTTTCTAGTAGGGGCTCATCATGATCATCTCTCTCATGACATCTATGATGCCTACATGGTTCCCTACTTTCCCTTCTATGCCTAGATTCCCTAGAGTGCCCTCATCCTCTCTCTCAACTCTTTCGTCGAGGTCTCTCATCTTGCTTACCCCTATCCTCACTATTGTTCTCTTTGTGACTGCGCCCTGATATGGAAGGAGAGGGTGAATGATGTGATGAATAGGAAGAAGAAGGGGAACCATCATGATGATGATGTTTCTTACCTTCTCTTCGATGGTTACGACCCTGATCATGATGATGATCAGAATGTCTGCCCTTGTCATTTGTTTGTGTTCCCTCATTGAACACTTAGTGTTCATGGGGATTAGAACCAGGGTTATGAATCATGAAGTGTAGGTTCAGATACCCCACCTCCTCACCATCATTAGGAGGGGGAACATCATTTGATGGAGAACCTATTATAACCGGTTCACCATCTCCAATTTCTCATAGGATGTGTGGGACCCCTTTGCCCTTCAACGATGTATGGTAACTCTCCTGCTGCAAGTTCCTTAAAAATTGCGCTGTTGTGAGATGGTAATCCCTTATGTCATAATCTTCTGCAACATATTCAACATATAGTTGTATCATGCCTATCTATGCAAGAGCATGAAGGAGCATGTTAGGGACTACCCGATCTGGGGGTAACACTATGTTACCTTGCAAATCTCTCCAGCGCAGTTGTTCATCCTGATGGAGGATAAAAGTAAAATTGGGTATATGCTCATCATGATGAGTATATACCACCTAATACTATTGAGGAACTGGCGGTTCTGGGTTATGTATGTTAGACCACCAACTATCTCTTGTGTGACCCCTAGGTGGTGAAGTTCTTTTATGAGAAGAAGAACACATTGTGTCTTATTCGGTGTGCTAATTAAACGTTATTTTAAATTTTCTTCTGATTAACCCTAAGGGTTCTTTTAAGCTTCCCAACGATGTGGATGATTTCCTATGTTCTACTTAGTGCACAAACAACTTAGTCCCTGGCAACGGTGCCAATGATGAGTGGCGAGGTACCCCTACACTCAACCATACGAATACGAGTGTTACATGCATGATCCGGTCGAACTCCATAGGCTAAGTGCCTACACACCTTATGGAACACTTAAGGTTAATCATTCGTTGTCTTCCCAGACTTACTTGTATTTGTCATGATTGTATGGTTAAGTAAGTCTGAGGTATGTGATTTTTATATCTTTTATGTTTTATTGCCTATGCTAATAAGGGAAAGAGTGAAGAGACTAAGTAACTAACTTTAACTAACTAAGTTCTAATGCCTAGCATCAGTATCTGTTCCCACTTTCTATTCACACCCTGAGCCAATGCAACCTTTTGGGATTACCAAATGCTATTCATTGCTGGGATTACCAAGCGTAATGCATGTGATCGAAGTGGTTGTACTGAATGCACATAGGAGTGTTGAGGGTTTAGAGAGATTAATTAGGAAAGTAGTAAATAACATTAATTAAAGTCCTATTTAGCTTAGTCCATGCACTACAAGGTTTATCCAAAAAGTTCATCTTTATTTCCGTACACAAACTTGTGCTCAGGTAAAATATTTTCACGAATAAAGATCTGTTCACTTTGGGACTCCTATTGTGGGCACATAGAAATTACTCTAACTCTGGAATGGAAAAACTACAAGAGTTTGGCTAAGGTCTAGATCTAGATGGAGAAACAAGGCAGAGCTGCCTCTTATTTATAGATTTGGTGGCGCGCTGTGATATCGCATACGCAATATTGCAGGGGAAGACGTGATATCGCAGCGGATGTAATATTGCGTACATGATATCACAGCCCATGCGATATCACATCCCAGAAAAAAGGTAACCAAAATAAATTTTCCCTACTTCCCAACTACTGCTATCATTTGCCACCAGTCTGTTGTGGATGCTACTATAGCCAACACTAGCTATAGCCATTGAAGGAGGGAGAGAGAGAGAAGAGGCTAGATGAAGGGACCTACTAACGCATCTCTAATGCATAGAAAAAATGTGCCCTGTCACCAACATGAGAGAGAGAAACTTGTCCCTATTTGGAGAACCTTTCCATGGCTGCACTACCCACCAAAAATAGAATGGAACTGTAGAACTCATGCTTGCAACTACTACTGTCAACTACTACAACATCTCAATAGAGAGAGAGAGAGAGAGAGAGAGAGAGAGAGAGAACGAGCTACAAGATCTTGTTGTCATGTGCCAGTAGATGCATTGCTATCTCCAGTTCTACATCTGTTGCCATCATAGGTCTACCATGAAAAGGGAACAGAAAACCATTACCTCTTGGTTTCTTGCTGAGGTTGTTGACCATCATCCATGTAGCTCTACCACTACTAACTGTCATTGGTTTGTTACTAAGAATAAAGAAATAGGACTATAGAACCTACCTACTATGCCCACTATCCACATGTATCAGCTACACCGTAGTCACCCTAAGAAAAATAGGAGAAGAGAGAGAGAGAGAGAAGACCATCGTTCACTAGTTTCTCAGTCCTTGGAAACCCCCTACCCATCTATGTGTACCTCAATGGAGAGAGACATAGCTATTTGAGAAAAGAGCTTGATTTGTTAAAGAGGCCCTCGCTCCCCTCCTTTGACATCATCTTCGTTCTTTGCTCTATAGCTACCTGCTACTAACGTTTCACCTCCCTGCACTTCCATCTACCTTCCCACATGTTAGTCCACCTTCCTACACATCGGTCCACCTCCTTGAAGATTAGTTCACCTTCCCGCACATCGTTCCACCTTCCTACACATTAACATTACTTGGTGAAATGGTATATGATTTTATAGGATAGTTTTGTTGATCATGGCCCCATGTGATAACATGGGCAAGATTGGCCACAATAGTTGTATTCTGACATAAGGCTACCAAGGTTTCTCTACATAACTATCCAAGTTGGGCATCCATTTCTTTTTCTTTGTCATTGAACATGCAACAACACTACCATTGCCATTGCTTCACTTGTACTTAATGCCATCGATGCTGTGACGTTCAAAATTTCCTCTGCATGATCCACCTATAGCTTCCACATTGTCCCATACCATTTTACAATGATTTAGTAGTTAAGGTTTGAATCTTTGGCCTTCACCAAGTTACACAGTGTCATGAATTCCAACTAATGCAAAGCAAAATGTCCTTGATTGTAGTTAGAGTATGTCTTTGTTACTATTTTTCGTTCTATGAAAGAGCTTACTGTAGAGGTTCAACATAGTCATGAGTGTCCTCTTCATATTGTGAAGGAATAGCAAATTGCTTAGATTTTGCAACAGATTTGCTTCGAAAGGAGGTCCAAATGTCCTCAAGGGCCCTCTAGTAGTTACAATCATGGTGCTATGGCTTTTGGCCATAAACTTCCAAGACCTTTGCTCGAGAAACTAGAGACATAAATGATGTTTACTTACAGATTACAACATAGGTGTAGGATTTATCTATACGAGTGCAGTGCTTTCAAGATGATGATTGAGTGTAGGAATGGGTATGATATTTGTTTTGTTCAAATTCTAAAAGCATGAAATTGATTTGATCTCCCTATCATAGAATCTGATGTATTTTTTATTGTATCTAATTGAAATCCCTTGCTCAACATGACTTGTTCAGAACTTTAATTTTATGTTTTCAATTGAATTTATAGCAACAAGTAATCTTGAATTGCATTTCTAATAAATGCTTGGCATAAATTACCCATTATCATCATCATGTAACATACTTTCTAGTTTGATATTCAAAAAAATAACTTTCCTATGTTGGTCTTTTATGTAGATAACTCTGGTCACTTGCTATTTATCTTAGTCTCTTAAGCCTAGTTACAAAATTTAAGGAAAATAGTATACCATCATTTCAAGTATGAAGTAGAAAGTGCCGATGACCATACCTGATGTATGGCTTTATGATGGCTGTAAAATTTTTGAAGCATTGAACCGTAATACTCTATCTAATCTTTTCCAAAACTTGGCATTTCTCCTTTTTTAAAGTTTTGTTATGTATGCTTTTATTTATGCACAAAAAATATTTTATAGCCACAAGCTAACCAAAGATTAAAGCACCTCCATAGACCTTTCAATGGCTCCCACATAACTTAGGATTCACATTAATAAGAAATTTTTCATCAACACATTCTAAACTAAAATTTCCTCAACGATGTACATCACTAATCCATCAAATGGTAGAAATGTGCAAACATAGGTGAGGTAGGGTGCTATGTTGATAGGATCCCATCAACAAAGAAAATCCTATATCGAAGGGATCACATTGACAAGATTCCGTTGATGTGGTCTAACACAGAATTCATCATACCCCCACAATTGAATGAAACCTCATCCTTTAGTGAACAAAAGGAGGAACAAGTTTTTTACAAAATTTTGGGAAGGTATGGTATTATTGACTAACTACTAACTCAAAAACTAGCACAAACAAACACTAAGTGCCTAAGTGTATAGGTCTTACAATCATTACAAAATTGGGTGTTCATGATAACAAAATTGAATACCATGACAAAAATTGATAGCACGACTCCTCTAATGGCTTGAAGAGAAAAAAGAAAATCAAATAGTCCTAGGCAATGAAGGTTCTTAAGGTGCTGAAGGACCTTCTCTTGCTTTAGGCATGTGTGGTTGTTGAGGCAACAATTATGGCTGTCCAACTACAACTACAACTTTTGGTGAAAGATAGATAGCATTGAGCAATGCCTTCATCTATCTCCTCCTTACTCTTGGGATCATACATAGTCCATGTAACATCACTAATGTGGACTGGTATGGGAACATCCCAAGGATAGGACATTACAGGGAACAACTCCTTAATGTTGACAAACCATGTAGTAAATTTTTTGCATTTGATGTTGAATGCCTTGAGTGTATTCTACAACTCTTAGTAGTCATTCATTCTTTTCTTGAGGTTCTCTACTATTGATCTTTGATTAATGAACTTTGCCTTGAGAACCTTGAGTTTTGCATTTACTATTTCAAGCTCCTTCCTAGTCTCTNTAAAACTTGACCTGATCCCTATAATGGTTCTTGACCCTCTTAAATTTGAGGGCCTTATTTTTCCAAGTGGAAATCTCAATGGTAGACTTCTGGTGAAGGGCATACACCTTCTCCATCAAGAGATTTTAGTTCTCTACAATCAATATTCTTAATTTAGTGTTTATCCTACTAGGAAACTCCTAATATTGCCAAATGAATTCAACCATCTAATATTTTACATCTCAACATTCCATAGACAATGATTTTGCTTGGTCAAATTGATATTCTCCTGGCAAAGCTCAAATAAGTTTTTTTAAATGTTGTAAATAGTGACATCTACTAAGGACTGATTGAAGATTGTTGATTTCTTCACATACTCAACCTTCCAAAATTTTACCTGAAGCTGTTAAAAATATTTATTTCTAGCTATGTTCTAGCTAAGTGCTATGGGATTAGCAAGGTGAACCTTCAATTCCACAACCTCACCGATTCTACACTATGACTACCTCAAGTTGTGCATTGGCAATGAGGACATTATTCATAGCCTCAAGCAGCTCTAACTAGTTTGTTGAAATGGTTTCTAGGATATCAAAGATATTTGGAATTAGTTGCCTAATTTCCACTAGCTAGTCTAGCAACTCCTTATGCTATGCTACATTGAATTTTTCACTTCCAACTCCTGCGGATACTTGCACATCTCTTAGTGTAGCAACATCTGGCACATATGCCACAGAGATGTTGAGTGCATCAGCCACTCTATTAACAACCACCTTTGTTACTATTTCCTACTCTTGGTGTAGCATCACTAGAATAGTTGCCTCCTCAGCCTTCTTGAAATGCACCATAAAGATAGCAACATTCCTAGAGTTTTTTGGAAATTTTTACTATTGATAGAGGAACATCGTTACCTCTCAGGTGCTAGGACTTGATCTTGTAGGCACCTGCATTGTTTGAGCAAAAACCATTGGCACCAAACCCTCCATCATGCTAATTGATTATGCCACCTCATTGAGATGACTCAATTCTGGCCTATAGATAGAGGGTTCACCACCACTCATTCCTGCCTATTGCTACTATAGAAGTTTCTCATGAAGTTCATGCAAGTGTTCAATAATAGCATAGGACTTTAACGTTGATTGTTCATGAGTGGTGGTGGTGGCAGCTATTCCTCTTCAATCACCTTGGTAGCCACCTTATCTTTCATAATCTTTGTCCAAGAAGTAGTAGGATCATGATGAAGGACATCATTTAAATAATGGGCTATCCCTCCCCTTTTGCATAGTTTTCTGATCATGCATGAAAAGGGGAGTGTCTTCCCTCCACATTCGTTCTCCTTAAAGCACTTCTCTATCTTGAGATAGATCACATGTGAAAGGTTGATAGGGAATTTTCCTCTCAAACAAATGCATACATGGGGAGAGAAGGTTGTCACCTTACTTGGCCTCACTATCAAACTGAGGTGCAAGGTTGTGATCTTAAAGTATGCACATTCTACCATAGTAAGTGCACCATACGCCTTGCAATCCACTCCATGGTGTCACTTGATCCATTATTTCTTGACACTTGGATATGCCTACATCAGAATTTCCACCAAGGTTGCCCCAGTTTCAGGAAACACAAGGGCCTAAGAGATGGCCTTTACTAAGTAGGACACAGCGATGTCCTTGGTCTTCACTATGGCATTGGATTGCCTGCTACTCCAAAAGAGATATGTATCTTTCATGTACCACTTCTTGCTAGAAGTGATGACAAGCCACATGGGAGAGTTCTGAAGTTGAGTTTTGACTTCTAGTGAGGCAAATTCCAAGAAAGCTCCAAATTTTGACTCTTGAAGGATAGATTTTTAAACCTCCTTGGATGCAATTTGCATTAGGTAGGCCTTTGTCAAAGTGATCTTAAGGTTTGGCCTTGGGCCCAGTGCCTCATCCTAGTGAGATTGCTCTATTTCATCCTAGGGAATTTGATGAACAAATTCTACTTCAAGCTTCTCCTTAAGAGGTCCCATTACATGGGTCTTAGCTACTTGCTCCTAGGGTTGTTCTAGCTATTGGTTCCTTCTAGCTCTAGGATGCTTGTCCCTTGGTTGGGATGGTCCCACCTCTAGTCCATGCTTTCCTTTTGATGCCATCTATGATAACAACATAACCAAGGATTAGTATGCGATCTATAACTTATAACTTTTAGGTACCTTATCTCTTTGGATAGTTATACTTGGCTAAGTTGTGATCATGGTGGATTGATTATTTTAATGCTATTTTAATATTATTTGATTAATATGGCTACTAGAGTTTATTGTGAAGGTTTAACACTCATTAATTAGCTATTTTAATGTTATTTCATTAGTTAAATCTTTGGGGAGTTAGAAAACTTCTAAAAAAAATCATGAGAAACCTAAGGTTTGTGGCCCCCATGACATATAGCTCACCATCAATAGTTGTAGGACTAAAAAATAGGGAAATTGGATAAGTGATTGGCAAGATATGGGCTTTGAAAGACTTTAGTCTCTAAAAAATTATAAAAATTCCCTTTGCATTTGAAGAAAATGGTAAAAAAATTCCAAAGTGTTATGTGCTATTTATAGGATTTTTGCCTTCAATCGACAAGATTGCATTGATACAGCGAACTTTGTCAATGGGGTGAAAATAGAAAATTTTCTATCTTTAGAAAAATAGGGAAAATGAAAGAGTTTTGACATGAAATTGGAGTCCAAAGAAAGCCAATGAAGCCAAGAACATGATGAAACACATGAAGAGGACTAGATACTTTGTAGAAAGAAGACTTTTAATGAAGAATTTTTAGAGGAATCTTAAAAAGGAGCACACTATTGAATGTAACCAATGTGGAATGCCAATAATTTGAAAAAAAAATGTCTAAGGATACAAAACTTAACTATCCTAACTAAGGGAAATGTAAGTGGGCCCTCCCTATAGTAGGCTCATGCCCTTAATGCCTTTACATATCCTCAAACTAAGGAGTCCATGGACCCCATGGTTGACTAATGGTTATGGTAAGTTTAGGACCAAATATTGAAAGAAACTACCTAAGAATTTTAACACATCAAACTAATACATTAAACAAAACATGAAAAATGACAATGAGGTGAGTTATGGAAAGCATGGATGGATGAGGTAGAAAGTAGAATGGAGTTTGGTATCATGGTCACATGAAGTCCCTTGTGGATATTGTGGTTAAGATCACCCAATAATATCCATCCTTAGTCTAAATTAAAACCAACCATCTTTAGTAACTTCGCATTAATACTCTAAGAATCACTTGTCCCATCAAAGTATAAGAATATCCCCACAAATCAATCATCATTCCTAAAAGAGAAAAAAAGAGAAGCAGAAGGTGAAATGGGCCTTAGTTAGAGTGGACTTTCAAGCATGGGTAACATGTCTTTCTAGTTCCATAACGAGTGCTTGTAGCCTATTATTTCATCTAAGGGATGCTTCAAACTCCCATTATTTCTTTTTTTTTGTGTTTTATATTTTTATATTTTTGGATGGGAACCACATCATGGAAAAAATTTTAGCTTCTGGTTATTGATCGACAATGAAATGGTGGGAAATCCATGAGAACATGCATGCATCCAAGAGGATAGGCGAGTACAAAGAGCATCAAATCCCCTTGAAGTCACATCCTTGTCTATCCATTTAATCCTTTCCAAGTTTGAAAACTACTAAGGTCACAAATTTTTTAAAAGTTTCATTAAGGAAGGGATCATATATTTCCAAAATAAGGAACACCATAGAGTTTGTTGATGGATGGATGACATGGATACATTACCTATTATCATGAAAAAGAAATGATGTCTTAGTCATCAATACCAAAATTCAAAGATAGAATTCAAACATTAGTGATCAAAGAACATTATAGTACAAACAACCATCATTCAATAGCTACAATTGCACTTAGTCCTAACAACAATAAAGGAAAACAAATCAAACCAAATAAAAAAATCAAAAAAGCATAAAAGAAATCCAAACCAAATTGATGAGTGGCGAGGTACCCCTACGCCCAACCATATGAATCACAAGTGTTCATGCACAATTTGGTTGAATTCTTGGATGGGACTAGTTGTGCATCTAAATCGTTATGCTCTGATTGTAGTTTGTTGTCCTACCATTTGGACTAGTGGTAGCTTTGTCACGTATCGTCTAGTCCAAAGTGAGGCATATGATGATGTCGTCTAATCCTATACTGCTCCTAATGATGATAAAGAGATTAATTAATTAAGCTAACAAATAATGAAAAATAAGATCTAAACTAGCATTCATGCAATGAGTATCCATCCCCAATCATTTGTACACACCTTTGACTTCGTGTAAGTACTGCTGGGATTGCCAAGCATACATCACTAGCTTTGCCAAATAATACACTGTTGGGTTACCAAGTAATTACACTTAAGTGCTCATGATTAAGTTGTACTCATTTTGCTTAATGATAGGAATAGTAAATAGCAATAAATAGAAACATTAATAAAAGAAAATAGTAAATAATTAGATAGTTAAATCAATGATAAATCTAAGTGGATGTTGCAATGATGGAGGTAATTTAGATCTTTATTTCCAATTATGTAACGTGTCCAAGTACATCACACTTGAATAAGGATGTCGTATAATCACAAACATCATGCTTCAGGCATGCACTAGGAATAACGGAACTTGAAATTAGAAATCTAAGAAAAGCTATAAAAAACTAATAACAAAAACTATCTCCCAACTGTGCATCCAAGTGTTGTATTTATAGGCTAGCATAGAGGAGATGATATCAGGGTTGACATGATCATGACTCATCATACCGCCATGACTAAATGAAAAATCATCCTTGAGTTAAACAAAATGAGGAACAAGTTCTTTACAAAAAATGGTGGGAAGGTATGAAATTATTGGCTGACTCAAAAAACAAACAAATGGACTCTTACATGTCATAGTGATGTCTTACAAAAATTTGGATATAATATTATAAGACACAAAATCAGGGAAGCTCATGTAGTTCTTGTAGGCAATGGCTCCTCCATTGGTTGCTTCCCTTTGTCACCAAGCCTCTAAAACTTGTAATGGTTGAGGAATGTCTACAACTTCTCTTCTTCCATCCTTGGATCCTATATTGTCCAAGCTATTGAACCAATGTGTGTTGGTGCTGATATGTTCCAAGGGCATGGTAGCTGTGAAACCATTTTGTTGTACTTTGCGTACTAGCCTGCAAACTACTATCACTCCTCTTCAAATGCCCTAGCCTTTTCTTTGAACTCATGAGAGTAAGTCTCCTGGCTAGGTCTGAAGTAACATCTTTTTGTCCATGGTAGCGTTCTTTAACCATCTAAAATTCTAAGTTTGTGACATAAAGTTTCTACAAAGTGGCTTTTCTGTATATAAATTTTTTCTTGTATAATGCATAGGTGGTTGCTACTTGTTTCTCTAGCTCGCTTTTAGGCTAACCTATAGTTAACATGGAAAAGTTGGCATATCTAAGGTTAGCCAATGCCATTTATTCTTTTAAATCCTTTGATCTGTAGGTCTTTGTTCTTCACTTCTACCTAGTGGACCAGTGCATAACTATCTAGAATTGGCAACCAATCATGATTCTATGCTAATATGGACCTAATTTGGGCTTTCTTCATCTGGATTTCTTTTTCATTTATGTGCTTGTACATGCCTACGTGGTCCCAAAATTGTTTTTTCAACTTCTTGTGTTTGTTGACCTCATTCTACCATGTGCTTATTTCAATTGCAAACTTTTATTAAATGCCACAAACCTCCTCCATTAAGAGGGTTCTATCTCTCCTGGCCAGTCTGCTGATATCCTAGTTGATCCTCATCAATTGTTCTCTCAACTGATGGACACTTTCTTCCAAAACATTCTTTTATTTTTCAATGGTGATTAACCTTGAGTTCTCTGTAGTGATCTATTTATTCTCCTCCTAAGTGGTGGTCAGTGCCTTCTTGTGGGTGTGGGATTGTGCATCAACATTAAAAGCATTTCAAAATACCTTCTTCTTTTCTTGCTTAGTATCTTTTTTTTCCTCAATCAACTTGTTTAGATGCTATGCTTTGAATAGCTCCAGTTGGCCAAGAGCAATAAATTGGGCAAGGTCCCATATTTAAGCTCTCATGGAAACCAACTCTTGTTGCAAATGTTGCACTTACACTTCTGTGTGTTCTACCCTAACCTTAGCCATGACTAGCTATTTTCTTGGTGGAGATGAGATCTGATTGTGCTGTAGTGACATCATTGGGGATGTAAAATAAGATGGTCATTAGTTGTCCCATCTATATCAATTAATCTAATATGTCCTCATGATCCGTAGGAGTCATTGAAGTCCTAGCAAGTATTTGCACATCTCTAGTTCTTATCAAATTAACTAGAGGCATAACAGGCACATTGAAAGACTCTTTAATGTGATTTGTTATGACCTTTATTGCCCCCACCACATCTCGATGTTGCATGACCACTATTGTGGAATCTTCACCTATTTCAAGAATCACTTGGAAGAATGTGGCATTACTAGAGATTTGACATGACCATTGGGATTCTCCTCTTGATTACAGTGAAATCTAGCCCCTTGTTGGATCTACTGAAACATTGGACTATATGGCATCATTAATGACTTTGAAGAGGCTTGGTTCCTCTATGCTTCCCTAGCTAAGTGTTTCAGCAATTTTTTGTAAATGGCTCATTGCTAGCCTATAGTCTTGTGGTGGCAGATGTGGAACTTGTGGCTCGTGATGTTGTTCAAGCTCTTATTCTACTTCTTTCTCATGTTCTACTTCCTTTTTTGATTATTGCTCCTTATCAAGGTCTTTCCTTAGAGTTGCTGGTTTAAGCAATTTAGTGAAGGAAGCATTCTAAGCCTTCATGGGAATGTCATTTATATACCCCAAGATTCTAGCACATTTACACAACTTTTGAATGAGACAAGGAAATGGAAGTGTTGGCTTCCCTACCTTCTTCTTTTCAAACTGCCTTTGAATTTCTATATAGTATAACTGGGGAAGGTTGACCATGTATTTACCCATTATTATGGCACTTCCCCTGGCCACATACATGGAGATCCTCTTGAGCACTTTTGTCAAGAAGATGTGATATGTCCCTATCTTGAAATAGGTCATCTCCTCCAAAGTCAATTCATGATATGTTTTTTCATCCTTATCATATGCCTACTTTAGCCATATTTTTCTAGTGTCGAGGTTAGATCTCGTGGATAGATGGGCTAGCTTAGCCCCCTCATTTGGTAGATTAAGATCTTTGGCAATTTCTTTGACCAAGAATGAAACATTAACTACACAAATGTTGACAGTGGTGCCTTCCTCTTTGTTGTGATAGAATTGATATGTTTCTCCAAGATATCACTTATCATTGTCTAAAAGAATTAGCCACAAGGGTGACACCTCAAGTTACATCCAAACTAATTTAGAATTGAATGCCATGAATGGGCCAAAGTTCATCTCCACGATGACTGTGGTCAACATGGATTTTTATTAAATGGCTTCAAGGAATTTTGTAGACAACATGAGGTGTTGTCCCTACATAGGAACTTGGGGTTCTACATCCTTTCCTTGGGCTGACTACCTAGTAACAGAAGCCTCTTGATGGATGTTGAAGAATTAGGCTTCCTGCTCCTTGTGCTTTGCATGCTTGTCTTGCTAGTCCCTACCATACCTTGGGTGTTTGGTTGCTCCTTGCAAAGGTCCTCCTTGTGCTCCTCTTTTTGGGAACATCTACAATCAAGCAAAGATTGGGTGTTACTAAAGTTGTGTTTTTTTATCATCAATAAGTTCATACCTTACTCATTACCTTAGTTTGCTTATGCTCTTTAGTTCATATGATTGCAAAGTTAGAAAAATTATCAAAAAAAAATGCCCAAAAAGTGTTTATCTTCTTGTATAACCTTACACAGTTGGTTCTTTTTTCCTTATGTGTGGCTTATAATGATGGTTATGGTCCCTTGGATGGATAAATTAAGGATTCTAGCATTAATGCAATTGATTGTTCATTATAAAACTTAAGATTTCTAACAATATTACCCTTATAATATCCTCTAGGAGATAGCAAAATTTGGAAAACTGGCACAAGTTTCTCATGCAAGTACCCCTCCATGACTAACTTGAACAACATGGAAATTGAAGTCGTAGAGAGCCAAATAATGCAAGTAGAAGGTGGTTGTGTAGAGCTCTTGGTCATGAGAGAAAATTTGAAGAACTCCCCTAGCTGCAAATGATGAAAATGGAGTTTGGATACCATATGGGTCATATATATAGGTTTTGTAAGTCCCAATATTGGGTATCTGATGTTGAGGCCGACCTGATATTGAGTAGTCTATATTGGGGTCCCAGACTATGCATTAAAAGGTGTAATTGAGCATGGAAAACAAAAATATATGATTGGTTGGGAGGTTTAAGGTTAGGTCCATAGTTTTGTGATAAGTAAGAAATCAAATGAAGGCACTTGAAAGTGATAGAAGATGGGGTTATCAACATTTAAAGCTTTGGAATATATAAGAAAAAGGGCATTAAATCGATGTTGTGGAATGAATCAATTACATGATAAGGGAAAATACAAATTTTAACAATTAAGTGCTTGGAAGGTGAAGAATGATGTGGTTTTGTTAAAAAAGCACAAGTCACAGAATTTACAAAACTGGGTTCTTCCCAAAGTAGGCTCTAGCCTATGATGCCCTTGTGTAACCACACCTAAAAATGTTTGTAGGAATTAAAGGGGTTGAATGTAATGCATACCATAAAAATCTATGTTAAAACCATCAATTTGAGATAAAAACTCTATGTTACATAAAACCACAAGTTAGGATCATACGAACAACAAGATGAGATGGACTGTAGAAAGGATTACAAAAATTGGGACATAAGGTGTCTTACCATAGGCACAATGAATCCTTATGTAGTATTAATGGTTAAATAACCATTAGCCATTTGTTCCAAGATTCAAACCAAGTTCAAACCACATTTCAATGACATTGCATCATTTCATCACTTCAACTAACAACTATAAGACTATCATAGTTACAAGGAGTAACATCACTTGGTGTTTTGTCCAAGGAAGGAGCTTATTTATGGCACATATGTTTTGTTGTTTTTTTTTCTGGCTCTGAGAAGCTACCAACCTTTAGGCATGGGTACATGTCTTTCTAGTGGCATCCTCAAGAATTTTTTCAATGCCATTTTATGTAACTCTTACTTCCATTTCTTGTTAGATCTATAAGGATATAATTACAACTGAAGTAACATGATAGAACATACAAAAGTAGCCAAAGAGAATCCACAAATCCCCTTGACGTCACACCCTTCACATTCCCTCATGATTCTTCACTTTTTTACTCAAGTACAATGATTACGATTTTATTTTTAGTCTCATGGTGAAAAAGAATGTCATTATGACTAGAGTAAGAACCTCTTATTAATGGAATGAGTGGATGGATGATGTGGTCTCACTATCTGAATAATCAGTCCCTCATGACTCAACAACATAGAGAAAATCTCACGTTAATGGGTTACATGATCATTTTATTCACAAGAAAGATTACATAACAAAGAAAATGTAAACAAGAAATAGAAAAAGTTGGAAGAAATAGGAAAAATTGTATCAAGAAATAAGAAAATGATAAAAAAATTGTAAAACAAAAAGATGAAAAAAAATTATGAATCTTGAAGATTAGAACGGGGGGTTTCCACGACAACTAAACATTTGTCCATGACAAGGATTAAGAAACAGATGGATATGATCCATGCATGTATAAAACATTGGTAACCATTCATTCCCAAGCCACTGGGATTCTTTTGGTGTTGCAGTGGCTAGGTAGAAAAATTGTTGGTCACATACTTGATTGTTAAATGTATGATGGGTTAGGGTATGAGGTGTGTTAACATTATAGGTGTCTAGCTCACGATTGCACCCTTGATCATGATATAGTATGAATGGATTTGTTGGTCTCCCCACACTATTAGATTCATTGCTTCAGTTTGTGATTGGAGTAACAATGGATGATGGCCCTTGTGTAAGATCAGAGGTCAATGGTGGTGAAAAGGGAGGCATTGCACCAGATTTGACATTATGCTAGCTCGAATGATGTGGATGGTCCATGGGTTTTTTTCTTTTGCCTATGGCCTTTCCTAAAGAATGTGTGTTTCGATGTTTGTGGTGGGAACCTACTGGCATCTACATTTCTATGCATATTCATAGCACAAGTGATATTTATTAGTTGATAGTATGATGTCAAACCTTCTTGTTCACCAAAAATGGCATATGAGAAGGTGAAGTATGAAAATATCAAGGGTATGATGGATGGTAAGAGGTGTGAGGTGGTGATCCTTTAGGGAATGTCATGCGTTGATGGTACTCAGGAGAGTGATAGTGGCAATTTGAAGTAGAGGATATAGAACTGGTTGGAGAAACAAGATGTTGAACATAATATCCATACTACATCAGCTGATAGGAAGGGTAGGGTTAGTTTGGTGGTGGCCTCCCAAATGATTGTGGGTGTTGTCACTATAGTTGATGATAGTGTTGAGGTTGGTAATAAGTCTTCCTAGGATAGTATGATTGGTTGTGGGGTTGTCTATAATTACTGTGTGGAAGAGGAAATATCTTAGGCATGTGTTTTTGTACAAACTTTGGGTTTAATGTGCCTACCCAATACTCATGTAGATGTAACAAGACTAGGCAATGGTCCTTCAGATGGTCATATCCATTATCTTCATTTATGGTTGAGTCCATAGCCTCAAATTCTTCAGTAATTTTCCCTATTTGTTGATAAGTGTTCCTAGCTATTTCTTGGTTTTATATTCTTTGTTTATTATGATCACCTGGTTTTTTTTGCATGATCTTCTCCTCGACCATCTCTATGAGAGTTTAATGTTTTCATATATCCATTTTGACATCCTATTAAACTTTGCTTCAAGTTCATCAATATACTTTTGTATTGGCAAGATTCATTGTGGGACGACCTTATCAAGAGTATCTTCTTCCTTCTTAGCATAGATATGGACCTACTTCTACTGAAGAGTTGGATCCTAGTGATATTTCTCAACATTCTCCCATTTGCATATCTTTCCTTCTTCTTTTGCAACACGCTTGATTAGCTCTTGAATCTAATGGGTTCGTAGCTCGTATAATTAACCTAAAGCATACATCCAAAGAGTCTCCATTTTTTCATTACAAAGGCCATCTATGAGGTGGAAAATTTGCCTTTCCTCAAAGAAACCATGGGCTATGCATCTATTCAATAGGGAATAATATCTATCTAAGGCCATGTCCAAGGGTTCATGTTGTTCTTGTCTCCATCCTTGGATCTATATCCTCAGGTTGGACACCCTTACATAGGTTTTTTATTTCTCATTGAAGAGTTCCAGCATTGTGGACCACCATCAGATTAAATTTAGTTTCAATAATCTATAACACACTTCGGCTCAATCGACCAATGTCCTAGGAAAAAGCTTGAGCTTTTGCCACCCACTTTCAATGTTGTAGAAAGCACATGCATCATGGAAGGCTTGTAAGTGATGTTGTGGGTCCAAATCATAGCCTCCAACAAATTTAGAAATATTATTTATATCAAGCCTAGGTAGGTAACTCTCTTTGTGATGCTTGCAAGATATCATAACTATCTCTATGATCTACATTAGGCTCTTAGTGGCCAACAAGGGTTCATCATCATTGGTCATGTTGTGAGGAAAATTTCTATTTAGTTAATGGTGATGATTTTGCGTATGTTCATGTTGGTGACCTTGAGTATTCTGGTGGGTTCAATTTTTGTTTCTATTCCAATCCTTTAGTGGAGCTTTATTTCCATACCTATGTTCATCTTCATTAGAACTAGATGTTGAAGGGGAAGATGAAGATGAAGAACTAGAAGGATTGCCATGGTTTCTATGATGTTCCCCAAGGTCCCTTGATTTATTGTTTCTCAGTTTCGAGGAGGTCTTAAGCCTTGAGGCCTTCCCTGGTTTAGGACTTACTTCATCCTCCCTAAGTTTGTCTACCTTAGGTTAATGTAGTCTTCAAGTGTTGTCAGGGTGATCATGGACATATGAAACCCATGCATGAAGTCGTTCACTCCAATTTTCTTCACCATATATCTCATTAGTTTTCCAATGAATGTTTTCATTATACAATGCATTATTGCTTCCTTGTGAAAGAGAAATTGTTTTTGGTTGATGATGTGTGTGATTTAATATTTTCTGAAATATATATCGTCAATGCATTTACAACATTTGTGTATAATATAACTAATTTAGATAACTACCACCATCCTCGACAATAGTGCCAATGATGAGCAATGAGGTATCCCTATGCCCAACCATACAAATCACAAGCATTCACACATGATCCAATTGAATTTTGTGGATGGTACTAGTTGTACATCTAAATCGTTATGCTCTGATCGCAGTTCGCTATCTTTCCACTTGGACTAGCGGTAGCTTTGACATGTATGGTTTAGTCCAAAGTGAGGCATATGATGATGTCATCTAACCCTATGCTGCTCCTAGTAATGATAAAGACATTAATTAATTAAGCTAATGAATAATGGAAAATAAGATCTAAACTAGCCTACGTGCAATGAGTATCCATCCCCAATTGTCCATACACGCCTTGGACTTCATATAACTACTATTGGGATTGCCAAGCATATGTCACTGGGCTTGCCAAACAATATAGTATTGGGTTACCAAGTAATTACACTTAAGCGCTTATGATTAATTCATACTCATTCTGCTTAATGATAGGAATAGTAAATAGCAATAAATAGAAACATTAACTAAAGAAAATAGTAAATAATTAAACAATTAAATCAATAATAAATCTAAGTAGATGCTACAATGATGGAGGTAATCTCAATCTTTATTTCCAATCGTGTAACATGTACAAGTATGTCACACTCGAATAAGGATGTTGTACAATCACAAACATCACATTGCGGGCATGCACTGGGAATAATAGAACTTGAAATCAAAAATCTAAGAAAAGCTATCAAAAACTGTCTTCCAACCATGAACCTAAGTGTTATATTTATAGGCTGGCATGAAGGAGACAGTATCGAATATCCAACATTGCATCTTGGGACACGATATCATGTATATGATATTGAAGCCTTGATATCAGGTATCTAATATCAAGGTTGACACAATCATGATTTATCACAAATATAGAATAAATTGTAAAATATTAAAGAAAACAGTGTAAATAAAAATTGAAAAATTGAGGAGCCACATTGATGAATCAACATGAATGGCCATCTCTCCCACAACTAAGTTGGAAGGAGGAGATTTGAAAAATCGAGCACACTTGTTCATCTGTTGAGGTGTTGCAATCACAGGCTCTCTTAGGCTCATGGAAAGGTTTGATTTATTTCTTGTTGACTAGTAGTTTCTTGTTTTGGCTTTTAGGTTTGTATATTAACATGGCCCCAGAAGAAAAGGTTTTGTAGATAATATAAGACCCCTCCCACAATGTTTGGAGCTAGGGTTGTTCTAGTTATTGGCGCCTTCTAGCTCTAGGCCTCTTATTTCTTGGGTGGGATGGTCCCACCTCTTGTCCATGCTTTCCTTTTGATGCCATCTATGATCACAACATAACCAAGGATTAGCATGCGATGTGTAACTTATAACTTTTAGGTACCTTATCTCTTTGGATAGTTACACTTGGCTAAGTTGTGGTCATGGTGGATTGATTATTTTAATGTTATTTTAATATTATTTGAATAATATGGCTACCAGAGCTTGTTAGGAAGGTCTAACGTTCATAAATTAGTGATTTTAATGTTATTTCATTAGTTAAACCTTTTGGGAGTTAGAAAATTTCCAGAAAAAAAAAAATTCTTAGAAACCTAAGGTTTCAGGCCCCCACAACATAGAGCTCACCTTTGGTAGTTGTAGGACTGAAAAATAGGGAAAATCAAATAAGTGGTTAGCAAGATATGGGCTTTGGAAGGCTCTAGGCTCTAAAAAATTACAAAAATTCCACTTGCATTTGAAGCAAATGGCAAAAAAATCCAAAGTGTTGGGCACTATTTATAGGATTTTTTTCTTGCATCAATGGGATCTTGTCAACACAGCCAACTCCTTCAATGAGACGAAAATAGAAAATTTCTATCTTTGAAAAAATAGAAAAAAATTAATGAGTTTTGACATGGAATTAGAGTCTAAAGGAAGCCAATGAAGCCAAAAACACGATGAAATGCACGAAGAGGGCTAGATAGTTAGCAAAAAGAAGACTGTTGATGAAGAATGTTTTAAGGAAACTTTAAAAGGAGCGCACTACTGAATGTAACCAATGTGGAATGCAGATGATTTTAAAAATGAAAATGTTTAAGGATATGAAACTTAACCAACCCAACCAAGGGAAATGGAAGTGGGTTCTCCCTATAGTAGGCTCATACACTTAATGCCCTTGCATATCCCCAAACCAAGGAGTCTGTGGGCCCCATGATTGACTAATGGTTATGGTAAGTTAAGGATCAAATCTTGAAAGAAACTACCTAAGAATTTTGACACATCAAACTAAGACATTGAACAAAACATGAAAAATGGCAGTGAGGTGAGTTATGGAAAGCATAGGTGGATGAGGTAAAGAGTGGAATGGAGTTCGATATCATGGTCACATGAAGTCCCTTGTGGATTTTTTTGTTAAGATGACCCGATAATATCCATCCTTAGTCCAAATTAAAACCAACCACCTTCAACACTCTACAATCAGCCCACCCTCTTAAAGTACAAAAATATCCCCATAGATCAATCATTATTCATATAGAGAAAAAAAGAGAAGCGAGAAGTGAAATGGACCTTAGTTAAAGTGGACCTTTAGGCATGGGTAACATATCTTTCTAATTCCATAACCGGTGCCAGTTATTTTTTCAAAGGGGTGTGCTTTGAATTCTCATAATTGTTTTTTTTTTTTTTTGTATTTTATATTTTTATATTTTTGGATAGGAACAACACCATGTAAAGACTTTTAGCTTCTTGTTATTGGTCGACAATGGAATGGTGAGAAATCCATGGCAACACACATGCATCAAGAGGGTAGAAAAGTACAAAGAGCATGAAATCCCCTTGAAGTCACACCCTTGTCTATCTATATAATCCTTCCTAGGTTTGAAAACTACTAAGGTCATAAATTTTTTAAGAGTTTCATTAAGGAAGGGACCACATATTTCCAAAACAAGGAACACCATAAAGTTTGTGGATGGATGGATGACATGGATGTGCTACCTCTTATCATGAAAAAGAAATGATGTCTTAGTCATCAATACCGAAATTCAAAGATAGAATTTAGACATTAGCAATCATAGAACATTATAGTACAACTACCCTTAGTCTTGGCAACAATAAAGAAAAACAAAACAAATTAAATCAAAACATCAGAAAAGCATAAAAGAAATCCAAACCAAATAAAGTAAAATATAGAAGAAATTGTAAAATATTCAAGAAAGGAAAAAATGTAGTAAAAACAATGTAAATAAAAATTGAAAAAGTAAGGAGCCATATTGATGGATCAACATGAATGGCCATCTCCCCCACAACTAAGTTGGAAGAAGGAGATTCAAAAAATTGAGCACGCCTGTCCATCCGTTGAGGTGTTGTGGTCATACGCTCTCTTAAGCTCATGAAAAGGTTTGTTTTGTTGTTTGTTGATCAGTAGTTTTTTGTTTGGGCTTTCAGGTTTGTATATTAACATGGCCCTAGAAGAAAAGGCTTTGTAGATAACATAAGATCCCTCCCACAATGTTTGGAGCTTGGTTTCTTGTCATATGTGTGTGAGGTTCTAGTAGATAACCCTATCTCCTAGTTAAATTTTACTTTCCTTATTCTAAGGTTATGGTGTTGCTTGTTGAATTCCTTGTGCAACTCATTAGATAATAGGGCTAGTTCTTCTCTAGCAAGTTAAAGTTCATTAATTTTTTTATTTTTTTATACTTTTGTGCTAGACTTAGGTCAAGGTCAAAGTTACAAGCGGTTGATAGTGTTGGCAATTTCCTATACACAAGCTTATACGTAGAGTAGTCAATATAAAGTTTCCATGTTAAGCGATAGCCCAATGGGTATTGTTAAGTTTTGTGCTCCAATCCCTCCTTTATTGAAAGTTGTGCTTGTAACTTTCATGGGGCTTCTCTCTAGAAGTAAAGGATTTTAAGGTTATGCAGAGGGAGGGAAGCAGGCTTAACACTATTAGGTCATGCATTCGAACATGTAACTTGTGGAATAGCTGTCATAAACAAGGATTTCTCCGCCTTTTCCTTTTTCTTCCACCTATGTTCTCTTCCGACAATCCACATCCAAGACAGATACACACATTTCAGCGAATGGTTGACCTCTGGACTGCATTTCCATTCCCTGTGGAATGCTAAGTTTAACATGTTTCCTCTATAATAGTCTCAGTCAACATGGTTTCTCTTCCTCCTTTCCTCACTCTATATGTCTGGAAGTAGCTTATGTACTAAATTTTTAAACAAGGATTTCCAAAAAAGAGATCGGAATAATTCTCACGAGGACATCATTAGTAATTGATGAACATATACCAGCACACACTTGTCGTTAAAAGGCATTATTTCAACTAACGCAAAAGCAGCCAAAGTAATCTTATCTGAGAATGGCCGAGATTCCGAGGCAAATCGGGAGATGGTGCCAAAGTAATCGTATCTGAGAATGGCCGAGATTCCGAGGCAAATCGGGAGATGGTGGGAACCGGGAAATTGAGCAATGGGAAATGGGAATCAATTACAATAATAATAATAATGAGGGGTTTTGGCGACATGAATTATAATCCTCAGCGGACGCTTCAGCAGGATCTGATGCCATTCTCCACGTACGTCCGGCTTAAAACGGAAAGCGCACATCATCCGTTTCTGTGTGAGATCCGTTTCTGTTTGAGTTCAGCCCAGAGATCTGGTTCAGAAGTATAATCAGATCCACAAACGCAACCAAAATTTAGGAGCAGCAGGAGCGAGAGGGGGATGAGGTGTAGGCAAAGGACTGAAGGAGTCTGGCACAGAGCGCCACCTGATTTTCTCGGCCATGGCCAGCACCAGATGCAGCGCTGCCGTCGTCATCAAAAGCAGCGATAGCGCCTGTGTATCATCTGCAACCCACATAATGGACATACTCATGCCCCCCAAATCACACAGCAGCCAAAACAATAACACAAAACAAAAAATACTAAGCCAAACACTGACACAACAAATCACTCATTGCGAACACCAGTGTAGTGTGGCGTCCGTGTATGTAGTAACAAGATCAGAGTTGATGCCAAACTAGTTGCTGCTGCTTATCTATACATGTATGCACAGAGGAGAGCAATTAATAAGGTTGTCAGCATGCGGTCACTGCGATGAATGTGCAAGTGGTAAGGAAAGGGAAAGAAAAAGGAGAGAATGAATGAATATGGATGGCTTCGTACATTCATTTGAATTGGCACCATTATTATGCGATGCATGCATCATGGCGTACAACAGTCATTCAGGGAGGGCGGTGTTGTTTTTGGCCGCTGGCTACAGGTGGACCAAAGCATACCATATATCAGAACAGTTGTGGACCATCCTGCTTCAATAATAAGCCCTGCTCTGCCCCCTTTTTCCTGGTTTCCAGCACATTGTTTGCATGGAGCCATACCCATGGTTTGGGTTTTCTTCCTTCACAATAACGGCCCGCAGTTTTTTGTGGCTTACATTGTCTCCTCCATTACTACTGCTGCCTGCAACGCTTCTTTGTATGAAGGTAGAGGCACGACGCAGCAAGAAATTTGTGTTCTGGATACTTAAACGCGTTCCTTGTGGAAATTTTACTTGCACTTTGGTTATTTATAAATTTTAAAAAATTTGTTAATGTTTAGATAATACATAAAACTTTACAAGAAACAAATAAGAATCATAAAACTTTTATAAATATTAAATTCGACACTTCTCTCGCGCTTTCGGATAAGCCCCCCTCTTTCCAGGGGATTGGCCGCATCTATAAGGGGAAGGGAAAGCTGACAGCACTATGCATGAAACTCGGGACCAGCCTTATAAATAAACAAGTATTAAGGGAGGAAACCCGAATTGGGGCACCACCAAACGTCCACCCATGTTGACTCGTTACAAGATAGAAGGACATATAATGAGATAAGGAAGAAAAAAAAAACTCTCAATTAAGGATAGAGAAAGTTCCAATGGTGACTCCTCATAACAGAAATGGAAAGCTTCCTTGCAGAGATTACTAATGCTGAGTGTTACTGAAATGCACAAGTCTTTCCCACAGTTGCAAGAGATGAACCAACGATGTCTATCCAGATTGAACTTGGATGCTTGAGATGTGAGTTGGAAATGAATGAGGTGAAAGATTTGCAATTTCTTCTCCAACCTGGTGATGAAACATTTATTAAAATAATTTGTCCTTTGAAATATAACATTAAATCTTCGCTTCCAAATATAATATAAAATAGTAAGCCTAATAACTTTCCATAGAAACTTGAGATTATCATAAGTAATGTTTAAAAAACCGAATATGACATCCTCTTGAGATAGCTTGTATGAAGGAAAAACTATGGAAGCCCACTTCCACACATGTTGAGTAAAGGGACAATGCCAAAACACATGGACAAAGTCATCTTGTCCACCACAGAGAGGGCAATTGGGATTGGGAATTTCTAGATATTCTAACTGTTTACCAATAGGTAGACCATGGTGGAGGATACACCAGATGAATTGCTTAATTTTGGGGAGGGTCGGAAGGTTCCAAATATTTTGGAAGAGAGGGATCCAAAATGATACTGACTCGTGTTTGTGCCAATGCTTATTGCAGTGTTGAATGATCTCGGATGGGTTGTGCATAAGATGAAAGGGGATAGATGGCTAGTAGGGTAAGAGTTTAACCCCATTAAGCCATTGAAGGCCTTGAAAAGGGCTTTGCACTGTAACATCAATGTGCCAATGATCGTGGAGAAAGGAGCAGATTTGGACTAGGCAATAGTTCATTGTAGCCGACTCCCCATACAAATTGCTAAACTCGACCCTCGAAATCCAACGGCTAGCCAGCCTAAGACAATTCAAGGAGATGACACTTTTCTGAAACCACGAGGTAGCCACCTTAGCCTTTGTGATGGCAAGGGGAGCAGGCAACAGAGGTAACCACCACAGACACAATCTAGAGAGGATAGTAGGGTGGATCTTAATGTTAGTCTAGTCAATGTAACTGTGTAGAATTTGCTAGGCCCTCCAGATGCTTTTGAAAACATGAGAACTTAGAAGAATGATAGTGAGGGTGGAAAAGATCCAATTGACAAAATGGATGTCTTTCCAAAACATGTTTTCTATTTTTAAACTAATATCATTGTATTTTGGTAAATATGATTTCATTAAATTCTAGTTTTAACATTATAGTATTTATAGATTTCTTAAAAAATCTTAACTGAGTTTAGAGAATGATTTCTTTTATATTGTTAATGGATTTCTTTAATCATGTTTTACATGCATCTAGCTTTGCTACCATAAAATAGCCCTCATTTCCAAACTTTTTTGGGACATGCTCCCACATTCCCGCATTCCCAACCAATATAAAACACACTTAAAAAGACTTTGACTCGTTTTTACAATTTCCTTCCATTTGTAGCATGTATTTGAAGTCAAAAGTAAGTGAAAAAGAAAATGTGTAAATGTAATCAGCACATACCTTTCACCCGCCCATGGTATGCACCATAAATGATATTCATTCAAACTTAAAATTTTCTATTTGTTGCCCACTACAATTTGTGGTCCATGACGTAAATTAAGGAAAAAGTTAGCTACAACCTTCCATGTATCCAATTAAGCAAATATACTTGGAATAAGTGACAAAGACTTATTATCTTTTAACACTATTGAAAATAATTCAATTAAATTTTTAGCTATAAACTAGAATCAATAATAAAGTTTATCAATAAAGTTACTAAGTACCACAGATAACTTAATTGAATTTTTATAACACTCCACTAATCAAGGTTAAGTTAGAAAAGCATTAGTTATATAAATACATAAATATGCAGAAAAGGAAAAATAAAATGCTACTTGCTAAAATCAAATTGATGTTAAGAAAAACATAATGGGCAAAATAGTAGGTATCCATAAATAGGCACATATAAGCAAGAGAAAAATTGCAACAAAATGTAAAATGTAATAAAAACAATGGAAGTAGTAGTTGCATGTGCACCAAACCTAACTTGTTCACTAAGAAAAAATAGGATGTATCCCTATTACCCAAGCCATAAATGTTATAGCAGAAATTAAATATGAAAACTAAATAACAACATGTTGTAATTCAATTAGTACATAACCAAAAGAAAGTACAAGCTTGAAAAATATATATAATTAACTAGTAGGCATTGGGCACTAACATTGCTTAAACAAATAGAACCAACGAATGCAAAATGAAATGTAACATAACCAACATCCAAAAAAAATTGGCTTGCACTAAGAAACAAGCAAAACATAATACAAGTTCTAAACCAATACCAAATTCCTAATTCTAGCTAAACATTACATTATAGAAACCAACTTAAACCAAAATCTAAATCTTAATTGAATATTTCAAATCATGAATTAATCAATAGCAACATCCTCTAAGTCCTCCTCATCTAAGCTCACATAATCACCCAAAAATCACACAAACCAATGAAGTCCTAAGACTTGCTCAAGACAGTCCATGGCTTGCTCAAATGTAGCCCCATAGGTGGAGAAATCTATGAAGACTTCCATCCCACTACTGATATGCTATTGGAAGATGCTTAGGACAAGGTGTTGGAATGTGATAGGGTTATTGAATAGGCCAAACGACATTTTTTTGTATTCAAAAGTTTCCTAGGGACTTGTGAATGTTATTTTGGCATGATCCTGTGGTGTGATCTAAATTTGGTTATAGCCACTATAACCATCTAGAGAGTTGTAGTAGCAACTCCTAGAAATGGTATTCAATGCCTGGTCCACAAATGGCAATGGAAAGTGATCTTTGTATGTTTCCATGTTTAATAGCTTGAAATCGATGCAGACCGTCCATTTGCCATCCTTCTTTGGCACTATCACAAGTGGGTTAACCCACTCGCTATTCGCAATGGGATAGATGAACCTCACCTTGAGAAGTTGTTTAATCTCCTCCTTAACGATCTACTTTAGTTTGGGGTTCAATTTTTGCTGCCTTTGCCTCTTTGGCTTGATGGAAGGATTTGTGTAGATATGGTGCCAACATATCGTAGGATCAATTCTAGTGAATTCATAATATGACCAAGCAAAGGTTGTTGGCCATTTGTTGACCACCTCCAACAACATCTTTTTTTTGCATAGGAGAAAGATTAGCATTGATGATAACTCAGTTTCCATTGTTTAGAAAGACATATTCCATTCCAGCTAGTAAAGGATTCAACTAAAGGGGCTCTTGTTTGAAGCTTTCAAGGGTCTCCAACTCTTCCTAGTTGGTTTCATCAAGTTCATCAATAGAGATTTGGCAATGAACTTACTCTAGCTCATCCTTGCCTTCAATGTAGGCACTCGAAAGGCTCTTAGTTAGTTTCATGCATATTGTTGGACTACATTTTTCATCAGTTGTCAACCACTAGGTGCCCTCTTGCTTTGTAGCTACTATGTATAGGCACCTTTCAATTTTTGTCACATTAGCACATTGTTTGCATGCTATGATAGATGTGCTTTTTATGGTCCATAATTTCTACACACAGTTGTACCCTATGTCACTATATGCAATGCATGGAATGTGCTTCCTCTCAATCTTACTAAAATAATTTTCCTCGGAAATTTCCAAGGAAAGGCCTTTGATTCCTAGTTGTGCATCTATTGTGCTTAGCCAAGCCCTCCCTGTGATGATTGGGAAGTCCCCCTTGCAATTATTAACATGAGTCACTAGGAAGTCAGTAGGATAGGACTGTCCATAGATGATGGTTACAATGTCTTTCACTAGCCCCAAGGGAACAATGATGGATTGATTTGCCAACTCAATATAGATGTTGCTCTTCTTGAGTGGAGGTAAGTTTCAAGTTTTGTACATCTCATGGGAAATCAAATTCACACTAGAACTTGAATCTAGAAGAGCCTTGCAAGGCTCATTTCCAATGATTTGCAAGTAAATTAGGGGACTTCTAGGATCAGATCTTTTCCTAAGAAGGTGACCAATCTTAATATAATCTGTGATCACATGGGTCAACATCACAGTATGCACTTTGGGAGGCATTTGGTTTGAAGGGTTCCTAGAATGATGATGATGTAGAGGATGAGGGAGAAGTAGGATCATCAGCTGTAGGTGTCTATGAGGGCTTGGAAGGACTATTGGTTTGGAAGATAGGTCTTTTTTGGGTCTATTCTCCAAACCACTTAGCTGAGAAGCCAACTATAAGTTAACAGCCTTTGTAGTGTTTCTTTGCTGTGACTAGGTAGGAATTTCACCTTGCATGGATGGAGCTAGTGACAATTGAGTTGAGGGCAAATGCAGAGGTGTAGAAGGATGAGGAGGGTAGAATGGAAATGGGGATTTACCTCTTGGAGATTGAGCTCTATAGTATTTAGGAGGATAGTATTGATGCTAGAAAGATGCATGACTGAAAGAGTCTTGTAGAGAAATTAGCTGCTAAACATAGTACCCATAGGGATCTAGCTACCGATAAGGATAATCTTGCCTTGGTGGTGGCATCCCCCATAATTGTGAGTGTTGTCATTGCTGGTACTACTCATGAGGTTGGGGTGGAGCTCCACTTGGATAATAGGCTTTCTGTTGGTGGACTACCTATAGTTACCTTAAGGATAAGGCAATCTTTTAGGTGCTTACCTTCTTGCCAATCTAGGATTTAGTGTGTACACCCCAAACTTCTCTAAGTGTGATGTAATGGGGAAACATCCCTTAGGATGCTCATAGTAATAGATGTCACATCCACCATCATAATCTATTTTAGATTCTTCAACCTATTCAACAGTAGTAGCTTTACCCTTATCCTTTTGATGGACATGTTTAGCTTCTTTCATTTGTCATTGATCATGACCAATAACTTGCTCTTTGGACTCTTTTATAATTTTTAGGGAAGTTTGAAATTTCTCATCTAAAGAATTCCACATTTTTTCTACCTTGGTCAATATTTCATAAATAGATTTTTGGATCGGCAAGGTCTTACGTTGCACCACTTCATCAAGTGTTGTCTCCTCCTTGTTATCACAAAACTGGACTTTCTTTTTATGAATGGAAAGGTCTTAGTTGTATTCCTCTACAATTTTCCTTTTTTTTGTAACTCACCTTCTTCTTTGATCACTTGCTTAATCAGCCTTTGGGTATGATGGACCCTTAGCTCTGAAAGTCTCTCTTAGGCATAAACCCCATGAGTTCTCCTTATTTCTATCTGGAGCCCTTCAAAGATATGGTGGAGCTTCTTCCTTTGAGAAAAGCCATGGCCAGTGAAACACCACAAAATTTTGAGTCCTAAAATCTTGATTGCAAATTTGGCCAAGTGTCAAAATGGTGGCACTTTGCCCAAATTTTTCTATGTGTTGAGCATAGTCAGCTCAAATTGCCATATTTGCAAAATTTTTCCAAGTGTTAGAATAATGACACTTTTTGCAAATTTGTCTAAGTGTTGGGACTACACTCTCCACTGTAGTAGAGCATAGTCAGCTTTAGTGGCCAATTTTCTATAATTTTGGCTAAGTGTTAGAATGATGACACAAGCTGCAAATTTTTCTAAGTGCTAAGACTACACTCTCCACTGCTAGGACTACGCTCTAAAGTGTAGTCAACGTAGTTAGCATGAAAACACTAGTTGTACAAAATTTTTCTAATTTTTGGGACTACACTTTTTGACTACACTTTAGAGCATAGTTAGTGTAGTCACCCCAGGTGCTAGATTTTATATAAATTTTTCTAAGTGTTGAGTCTATGCTCACTACACTTGCTATTTTTGGGAGCGTAGTTAGCCTCCCCTAGAGCGTAGTCAACACTTGGCCACATTCGCTCACTATGCTCGAGAGCATAGTCAACCTCCCCTAGAGCATAGTCAACACTTAGCCACATTTTGCCAAATTTTGCTAATTTTGACCAGATTTGCCTAAGTCTGGGACTACGCTCTCACTATGCTCCGGAGCATAGCAAGAGAATAGTTGGCAAGAACTACCTCCAAAGGCCTCCACATCATAGCATTGGCATTCACATTAGCTCTAGCACCTCTCAAGTAGCAGCATTTGTCATTTTTTCCTCTTCCTTTTCCCAAAAATTGTAACTATGCTATAGAGCATAGTCTCCAAAAGTTGCATTTTTTGACATTATTTGGCATTTTTAGGTACATTGTGGTCTTCTCCATGTAGCTGAGCAGCGTAGTCACAGTCTTGGCTTCACAAACTTCATCAAAGCAATGACACCACTCAACACCGCAGAGCTTAACACCAAAGTGTAGTTGGGATGAGCGTAGTCCCACCTATTGCTCTATCACATGTCTCACGATCTACATTTTGGGCTAATGCTAGTCCAATAAATACCCCTGCACCCCAACATTTTAGAGGTTGGCAACTGACACTTTCATTTGGCATTTGGTATTTTGACATCTTGACACTTAACTTTGTGGGTGAATGAGACCCAGAGCACACAACCCCTACAGAACATTGCACGGTACACTGCGATGGCCAACCCGGTAGGCACGGTACATCACAGTGAGTGCCAGAATTCATAACCCGACATCACTAAGACTATGACTACATTCCCATTATGCTTGTTGTACACCATGTACCTTCTATATCCCTTTTGGTGTTAACTAAGTTCAACCCCATTTGGGATGGTGTTCTATTTCTCTCTCTTCTTCCTTTGCATTTTCTTTGCATTTTTTGCATTTTATCCACATTTGGCCTACAAATGCACTTGGGAAGTAGTCCACGTGTGTCAAAACTCCTATTTTTTGCCAAAAACATTACTACACTTGGCACTATTCACATTGTTAACACCAACTATGCTCGACACTATTCATATGGTTGACCCTGCTTGACACTTAACTCCACTTTTGCATTAGCATTGTTTACATCCCATAAGTCCCTATTTGATTGACAAGACTATTCAAGGCACCCCACCTTTGACTCAAGCAAGGCCTTCGCATGGATGTAGGGTTAGGCTATGCACCTATGAGCCCCTCAATGTTCCAGGTATTGATGTTCTTAGTCATTATAATTTTTTGGTGTTAGAAGGAGGGCCTGCTATTTCCTCTTTGCACTCCATTGTGGTTGTCTTTGTGTGCTTTCTACACCCCCATTGGTGTAGATTGGTCCCCCTTGTTAGTCTTCCTAAGACCCTGCATAGCAACCCAAATCATGCCATATTCCACTTTTTTCTAAGTCTTTGCTCTCTAAGTGTAGTAAGTGGAGAGCGTAGTTGGTGTGGAGCATAGTCTCCATACTTAGCATTTTTTTTGTAGTTTTATAGTTAGCCATTTTTTCAGCATTTTCATACTTAGTCATTTTTTTGCATTTTTATACTTAGCCATTTTTTACTACTGGTAGACTTAACCATTTTTCTACATCTTCATACTTAGCATTTTTTCTATATTTCCATACTTAGCATTTGTTTTGCATTTTCATACTTAGCCAAATTTTTGTAGTTTTAAACTTAGTCAATTTTCTATAGTTTTACACTTAGTTAATTTTTTGTAGTTTCTAGACTTAGCCATTTTCTACTACCAGTAGACTTAAGCATTGTTTTTGCAATTTCCAGAGTTAGCCATTTTTTTACAAACAACAACTCACACAACCCTATTTGTGAACATGAATCCAGATCAACCTTCCACGTTGGTGTCTAACACATTTGACACCACGATCCACCCAAAGCATGCTATGATAAGCCACAAACAATACAAGTGTGTTTGTGCCAAAATCCAAGCAGGACTACCCTTGGATTGCCTTAACTTAGAGGCAAAATAGGACTATGAATGAGTCCACCAAAATGGATGAGAGTACAAACCCTCCTCGTTTGACATAATTCCACTCATGAAGTCCTATCACCAGTTGTTGTCCCAACTCATCTGTGTAAATGAGCACGATGTAGGGACAACCTATGAGGAAGCCTCACAGGAGGAAGATGATGAGTTTGAGGCCTATTACGAATGTGAAAGCCCCCTCTACACCATCTTCCAACAAGCACTCCCTAGTATGGCCCCTTCTTGATTCAGTTCATCCATCCTCTTTGAGATGGTGACCATGCTAACTCAACCTTCCTTGTAAGAAATTGTTGCATTTGCCCAGCCTCACACTCATGCTAGGGCCATCTCCATACCCCAAAAAATTCAAGAATCATATGCCCCATCTATTTCATTGGTGTTCTTGGTGTCAATTCAACCCATGCATGTGTGGCCTACCTCGATCACCACATTCGTGGCTTAGCCAATGCATCAATTGCATGCATCCACTACAATGTTAAACTGGAAAGGACCATCTACTATGATGCTAAATTGGCATATTCCACAACCAACAATCTAGCCCTTCATTGTGTAACCAACACAAGCCCAGCCAATGCAACTGACACACACACCTCCAAGCATGGATCAGGCATTCTAGCTAATCCAATGTTTGATGGAGGAGATCAACTGGCTCAAGGCTGCCTCCTCCGAAATCATCAAGGTGGTGGACTTTTACTAGGACAACCCCATAAGTCCTACTGTATCATCCCTAACTCTCCCAACTAGGGTTCCACTGCCTCAACTCACCAAGTACAATGGTGAAGGTGACCCCAACATGAACTTGGTCACATTCAGGTCTAAGAGCTTTCTTTTGCAAGTATGGTCACATGCCATCATGCATGTCTTCCTCATGTCTCTCATTGGCAAGGCCTTAGATTGGTACCATTCATTACCTAGGGCCTCAATCTCCTCTCTGGAGGATCTCCTTAGCCAATTTGTGACATGCTTCAGGTATAACCTAAAACCTGAAGTAACTCTTGACTAGCTCATGTAGGTAAAGCAGGGGTCCTTAGAGCCCATGGCCAAATTCATCCAATAATGGAGTGCCACCTTGCAAGAAATTCATGAGATGCTAGTAGAGACTCACCTCTTAGCCATTTTCAAGGGTGTAGCAAATGACTTCATCAAGTCAAAACTATACTACTTGGTCCCAAAGTCTCTCAGCCAAGCCTTTGCCCAAACAAAGGGCATAAAGGAGGCAGCACAAGCAAGCAATGACCCAGCCTACATGGCCTATAAAAACTATCATGTGTGAAGTAAAATACAATAGTGGCAATAGTAGCCACACCTACAAAAAAATCCAACTAAGGCCCAAAGGCTAAACAACCCAAGGCCCTAACACACAAAGCCACCAACTCTACTACCAACTCATCCACATTAGTAGGGCTCATAGTGCAAGCCACTACAAGAATTCACTTGGAGTGTAACGATCACTCAAAGTACACCCCATTGCTAATGAAATCCTTAGAGTTGTTGGATCAACTCTTGAAAGCTAAGAAAATCCAATACAAACAAGTATCAAAAACTACTTGCCAATGACATGATAGGTGTTGCAAACTACTGAGGAACCCTACCTTAGTAGTACTAAATGAGCCCCCAATCCCACAACATTACCAACTAGACCAATACTATCATTACCATCAGATGTCCAATCATAGTACGGAAAACTATCGAGCTTTGTAGGAAAATTTGCAAAAAATGATAGAAAGGGGCCAACTGGTGCTTAACATAGTGAGCTAATCTAATGTAGATGATGCCCCTTATGTCATAAAATCCATCAATGTAGGAGGCAAGTTTAAACCTATGTAGCAACCTTTTATGATCTAAGTGCCTCCCAGCAATGAAAGAATTCCCTCAGCCTTCATAAGTAAGAGGCCTCCTTTTGTGATCAAAGTACCACCTTGGGAACCCACAAAACCCTTTGTGGTTAAGGTCCCATAGCCTCCATCCACTATGACATCAAACTAGCATGATGTAGCAACAAAAACCACTAAGCAACCCTTTCAATGTGCCACAACAAGCTAGCCCCACAACAACAACTCCTAAACAATCATCATTTGTCATCAGGGTGCCACAACATGATGGTCCCTCACCTACCCAAAGCCCAATAGTGGGCAACATGTTGGTTTATTCTCCTACAATGGCCAACTCCACTAACAACCTAGGTAGGCCTACAAAATGGCAATGCTAGAGGATGAACAAGTGTGTCGCAACCACCATGGCCAAAGCAAAGGCTGCAACCAACAAGTCACAATTGAACACTGGGGCCCCTACCTCCAAGTAGGCCAAACAACCCATGCCAAGCCCCCTCTGTAAGAAATTCATATCTCAAGCAACATGGAGGAGGTTAAGGCCAACACAATGACTGATGACAAGGACCTTGCAACTGCATTAGCCTAGGTGAAATAAACGCTCAAGTAGAAGAACATAATGGTAAGCTTATATGACCTGGTCATGACCTCATCTGCTCACTACCAAGTGCTGACTCGGTTATTGGCCTTCATTCATGTTACAGAGGACATCCCTGTAGATGAGAATTCTATCTATGCAGTGATATTGCCTCCTACACCATAGGAATCGAGTTCAACATTCCTATTCTTTCGCAATGAAGTAGTTAAGGTCAACCCCAAATAAGGGGAGGTCACAAAAACTTCGTTGTCAATTAGCATATGTGTAGGGTAGTGCATAATCTATAGGATGCATGTTGATGATGATGTAGCAACAAACATTGTTTTTTACTCTGTCATTGACAAGCTAGGCTTGAGAGATGAGATTAGGCCTACCAAAACCACATGTCTAAAGTCCTTCAATGGATCACGCATCACCGTTAGGGGTACAATCAACATTACCTTCACGGTAGGGGAGCAATTCCCCACCTTTGTGGATTTCACAATCATAGAGGAGATGTCAGGCTTCAACCTAATACTAGGTAAGCCTTGGCTAGTCCAACTAAGAGCAATCTCCTCTTCCATCCACTAGGAGATCCACCTTCCATACGAAGGTGGTCAAGCTATCATCTATGGTGATAATGTCTCCCCTCCAGATATCCACCACGTAGACATGTGCCAAGTGTTGGAGGTAGAGTTTCTTGGTGGTACACCTGCAGCAACCAACACAACACCTAAGGCTAACAGACCCAAACAAGTGGTTGAAGCCAATAGACTCCCAGAGGACACTAAGCCTTGCATGCCTCCTAATCCACATCTAGTTAGGAAGAAACTACATGACCAAGACTTTCCTTGACCAAAAAATGTGCTAAGCGCATGCTTAGCCCTTGCCTCCACATGCCATGAATTTTTGGTTTTCACATGCATTGCATTTGTTCATGCATTTATGTTTTTCCTGCTTGCTTAGTTTACACATTACTTTGATTTTTTTTAATGCATTTATGCTTTGTTTACACATTCATCCACTTAGCTTACACATTGCATTTGAAAACTTCAAAATGCATAAAAATGATAAAACTACAAACTACAAAAATGCATGGCCTACCATGGCCTTAAAATGGCATCACATGGCCTACCATGGCCTTAAATTGGCAATGCATGGCCTAAAAGATCCTGAAACTATTGCACAGCATACTGAGGCCAAAACTAGCAACCTCCAAAAAAAACACATGGCTCGAAAAGGCCTTAAAGTAGTGATGGCCTGAAATGGCCTTAAACTATCGTTGCAATCCAAAATGGCCCAAGACTATCATCTTTCACATTACTTTCCTTTTAATTATGCACATTAACCTTGTGATAAAGTTGTTGCTTGATGTTGTTTTTCTAGTTGATTTTTGTAGGATCTTGTAGGAACACAACATGGTTATGCATGCAACACTGTACCTCACCAAAGCAAGGTAAGCACATAGCTCATCCGCTATGATGCTAAATTGGCAAAACATCATCTACTATGATGCTAAACTAGCATAGATAGCCCACTATGACTATAAACTAGTGCACAAATTTTCTGCTATGATGCTAAATTGGCACAACTCATCCTTGGGTTATGATGTTAAACTAGCACAACATCCACCATTTTCTACGACATTAAATTGACACCTAGCAGTTTTCTAGGACTATAAACTAGCACTCACTAGCTTGCTATGACTATAAACTAGCACATCATGGTCTACCAGGGCCTTAAACTAGGTTCACGGTATGCTAAGACTTTAAATTGGCATGTTGTTAATCTTTTATAACACCTTCCATTGGTGCAACCTTTGGGGCACTCATAGCATCATTGCATAGGCACTTTCACTGGCTTCCTATGCACTTGCAACTAGTTTAGCTTTTCACGCATCTACAACATCTTTGCATTTGGCATTTCACTTGCATTTCACATTTTGTGGTTTCCTTATCTTCTCGAAGTTGTGTTTAAAGGATGAAGCTCCAAAGGTAGTCATGCAAAGGTGCATCTCATCGCAATGACAAGTTCCCAGATTGCTTCGATGTGCATGATTGGGCTAGCTAAGCCACTCAATAGTGCACATTTCCTTCATCTTTTTTTAGCCTACACATGTCCTCACATTATATCCTACGCATGCCCCTTGCATTCCAATACCCTCTTGCATTCCTTGCATTCCCTTGCATGTAAACCCCTCTGATGCATACACACTATAAATGCACATGGCATACTCTCTTCACATCACATTGTCAAACCCATGGTGAATGTAACGCAACTCGTCTCATGGGGAGCCTCTATTGGCTAGTCAAAGCCTAAATGGATGTAACACACCTCATCCTTGGGAGGAAACCCCTATCCTATAGACAAGACATGGTTGCATCAAAAGCAAAGCCCATCTACTCATTGGTCCACAAAGCCCATCCACTTGATGGCCAACACCCTATAGGTAGCATTTAGTAGTAAGTCAGACCCAATGAAGCTTTACCTCATGACAGAAAAAAAAGAGAATGGGAAAAGCACATCCCCAAGCAAATTAATAGCATTGTAGTTTCACAACTGGTCAACCCTTGAATTAACGTTGACTCTCTCATGAGCACTATGATGAGAGGTCAACATTTTAAGGGCAAGCCACTTCATGCCATGGTCATCGTCAATCATGTTGACTTCACCTCTTGCATCATGATATAGTATTGGCATTTCATCTCCCCTACTTGCATTTCATCTCCTTAGCATTACCTATACCCTTTGCCCTAGCATACCCCTATCCACAGCACTCTTGAACATGGTGGAACGATACCTGATCTAGTACTAATGAGCAATGTTGGTGCCACATCTATTGTGGTGTTTTGCGATTCTTTGTTGATGTCACCTAGGCCACTCCTCCAAACAACAACAAAGAGGGACCAATGAAACACCATAAAATTTTAAGTTCTGATGTCTTGACTACAAATTTCGCTAAGCATCAAAATAGTGGTGCTTTGCCCAAATTTTTCTACATGTTGTGCATAGTCAGCTCAAACTGCCAAATTTGCAAAATTTTTCTAAGTGTTAGAATGATGATACTTTCTACAAATTTGTCTAAGTGCTACGACTATGCTCTCCACTACAGTAGGGTACTAAGCATTAAGCGCTATTGGGATTACTAAACATTAACGTATGCTCAAAATGGTTGTACTTATGTTCTTTAATTAATTGTTAATTAATTAATTAATTTGAGGAATTAAAATAAATTCCTCAAATAATAAATGTATAAAGTAAACATTAAGATAATTCAAGTGTTGCAAGGTTCAGTCAAGAAAGCTCATCTTTATTGTTGATCACATTGAAGTGCTTAGGTACATTAATGTTTTGAATAAAGATCCGTACACTTCCCAAATCCTATTGTGGGCACTTAGAAAATATTCTAACTTTCGAATGAACAAAATACAAGAGCTTCACTAGGATACTAAATAATGGATGCTATAAATGTGGTGGATGCGTGCACATTTATAGGTGAGATAGGGTGCTATGTTGACAGGATTCCATCAATGAAGCAAATCCTACATCGACGGAATCCCATCAATGGAACCCCATTGATGCTGTCTGATGTAGAATTCATTAGGTATTACTTAATGTTGCCAATGTTTCTTCTACCAAGGATTTGTGGGATAAGCTACAAGCTTTATACCAAACAACATCCTTAACAAATGAGTGATGTTTAGAGAAGTGATTATATGAATGTAACATGGTTGAAGGTACAACTATTGCAAAACACTTGAACACCTTCAATACATTGGTTCATCAATTACAATCTATTGAGATGAAAATGGATGAGGAAGATTAGTGCATCACATTTCTTAGCATGCTTCCAAATTCATAAGAGATTTTTGTAATGATTATAAGTAATAGATCTACTAGCTTTAATTTTGATAATATTGTTGATCAATTGTTGGTAGAGGAAGCAAGAAGAAAAAATTCTACTCCTCAAAATGATGTATTTTTTTTAGCAAAAATGATGTAAAGACAAAGTTTGTTAAGAGGCCTCAATTTAAAAATAAGCCTCAAAATTTTGTAAAAAGGCTACCTAAATGTTGGAATTGTGGTAAAGTTAGTCATATAAAGAAAGATTGTAAAGCCCCTCCAAAAAAGGGCAAAGAGAGTAATGTATCAAAAAGTGATACAGCCCCTCCTACTAAAGAGGAATATTTGTATGTTGTATCATGTTCTAATAATGTTGATACATATTCATGGTATATGAACTTGGGTGCATCTCATCACTACACTCCACATGTTAATTGGTTTAGTAAGTATATATCATTCGATCTCGAAATGGTAAGATTGGGTAATGATGATTTGTGCAAAGTTGTAGGTTATTGAAAGGTAAAGATTTAGTTTAATAATGGAGTAGTTAAATTGATTTCCAATGTATGTCATGTTCTAACACTTACTAAAAAATATTTTTTTTGTAAGTTAATTGAATGATGCAGGACTAACTATTATCTTTGGAGGTGGAAAATGTTCAATACTACATGGTTCATCTCTTTTGGCTTCTGGAATTAAAAAAGGCAAGTTTTATAAATTAGAAGCTAAGACATTAAAGTAGAAATTAAGTGCATTTGTAGTTATTATTTTAAATTTAAGTATTTATTTGTAGAATAAAAGAATGTGACCTCTTGGTAAAAAAAGGGCATAAGGAACTTTACAAGCAAGGTAAATTTAAGTTTTCAAAAGATTTCTTAGATTCCTAACATCATCATCTACATGGTAAATGGAGGCATCATAGTTTTCAAAAAAGTAATGTTAAATCTCTTTAGATATTAGAACTAATATATAGTAATGTATGTGAACCAGTTAAAGATATTAGAAAAAGTTATCTTGGAGGTGCTATGCACTATGTTTCTTTTATTGATGATTATTCTAGAAAGAGCAAGATCTATTTATTGAAACATAAGTTTGAAGTATTTGAAAAATTCAAAGAATAAAAAGCTCTTGTTTAGAATTATTTAGGAAATAAAATCAAAATTCTAAGAACTCATAATGGTGGTGAGTTTTGCTAAAATGAATTTAATGCTTTTTATAAAAAATAAGGTTGCAAAGGCAAAAGACTATTCCAGGGACTCCTGAAAATAAAATGAAGTCACAAAGTGTTTCAATCACACATTTGTGGAATGTGCGAGATATATTCTTAGTGAATCTAATCTTAACAAGTGTTTCTAGGGTGAAGTAGTAATGAGTGCATGCTATCTTATCAATAAATCTTCTTTATCAGTATTAGGCAAAAAAATTCCAAAGGAAAAGATTCATTAATTCAAATTATTTGAAGAGTTTTTTTTGTGAAGCCTATGTACATGTTCCAAAATCTAATAGGTCCAAATTAGACTCTCAATTTGTTTAATGTATTATTCTTGGCTATGGACATGGTGTTAAAGCTTATAAGTTATATAACCAAAAAACTAAAAGAATTTTTTATAATCGAGATGTCATCTTTAGAGAAAAATGTGGATCTATAAAGGATGAATCTTCAAATACTAAACTCCTTCAAATGATGTAACTCCTATTTATGTATTTGTTGAAATTAATAATGAAATTTTTGAGGAACATCCTCCCTCAGCTAGGAAAATTACCCCTAGTGAACAAGATGGTGATAGCATGGTAGACAAGAAGGAACAACATGAAGAAGGAGAAAATAGTTTTAGTGAAGATAAGCCATTAAGACATTCAACATGTATAAGAAATTATCATCACATCTAGAGGAATATGTATTATTTACTAAAAATGATGAGCCTTCAACATA